>OU015463.1:9168472-9368472 GCA_907164805.1 Brachyptera putata | reverse complement strand
TTCAGTTTTTGGGGATAACCTTGAACTGTATGATATATCAACATTCTGAAAGCGAGGAAACACATATATTTATAATACCATCAAGATGGCGTATACGCTTAAGAATACACATTCTTTAACCGTATACGCGTGACAATTATGCGATATGAGATAGATAGTTATTACTTAGACCATCTTGAAGGTATTCAAAAGATTTGTGTTTCTTCCTCATCACAATTTCGATATCTCAAACCGTTCAAAATTCATCACCAAAAAACTGAAATCCCGCTAAATCGACTCCCATGGCCTCTTAAAGGAAAATAATAATATTATAAATATACGTCGTGAAAGTTTCAAAACAATAATATATATATATATATATATATAAATATATATTATGACAAATGTGCTCGCGAATTAGGCTAGGTTAAATGTTGAGTCGTTTTCTCGGGTTGACCGCGTTTGCTTTTTTTTTTATGCTGCTTTACGACCCCGCCAACAGCTAGGTTATGCGGGGGTACGAATGAGCGGGTGATAATGAAACGATCAAGTGATGATAGGTGAAAGGACGTTTGCATAAAACCCATGCCTTATGCGGGACTCGAACCCACGCCCAACGGTGACTTCAGTTACTATCGCTAGCGATAATTGACTTAGCCACTGGGGCTGCTCCGCGTTTGCTCTTTTGGGATAGAATTTCGGAACGGGATCTTGTCTTTTTTGCCAACGCTTCGGCAAGATGTGACCCGCCATCTCCTGGGATTGTTCTTTGGAGCTCGGCGAATGTAGATTGAATGGTATCAGTGACCATTATGGTCCAACTCTGGGATCAATTGCAAATATATATACCGTATAATGTGTTTTTAATAACATCGAAACTGGATACAAAATCATTGTTCCCCAATTAAGGCTATGGATGAAAGATGAGATCGTTTGAACGGGGCACCACAAGGGCGATCTTACCGCCCCAAACAATAAATGATAACTCATAATATAATGAAAATGATATAATAATATAATATGGGAAAAGATAATGTAAATATAATATGTAAGAAATTCTGGTTCTATTTATTAAAAAAAAGTAAATTTAAACAAAATTAGAGAACATTTATATTATTGGAGAAACTACTGGATTGCGGAGAAGGGCGATATTGACAAATAATCTGACATTTTCATAATCATATGTTGAAAAGTTTGTGCCCAATAAATGTAAGTCTGTAAAAGATGGTCCATTCCTTCATAAGCATTGGAAAAGAAAGCTTCATAATCGTAACATAAACAAAATGTGTATAAAGGGAGATACATCGAGATAAGAAGGAAATAGGGATGAGACCCAAATGTAGAAATCTGCAAAGGATAAGTTTCTATGTGGGATATTTGATGTGCAGGGCCAGAATAAAAGTTGGAGTAATTTGTACAAATACATAAATACCACTAAAACAGCCTAAACAGGATATATGCCAACTCTTCATCAACAGTAAGGGAGTGGAGTCAATCAAATGAGGGAAACGCATAGGCCTATACATTGCATAATAATTATTACTGCGATGGTTTTGAGGATAACGAATTAAGAGACTGATAACATTGATTATTTGGGATACGAGTATTTCACTGCGGTAATTTATGAAACTGCGATCTATAGAATAATAAAGCTCCTGAAGTTGATGGAATTGATAACAAGTTCATGAAGCCAGTGGGAAAAGAGGTTTTATCGGACCTGTGCCTGAGAACTGGAAAGGAGCAGTGGTTTCATTCAGACCATTAACCTCATCTCCTCAATCCAGCCCTAACGTTATTGAGGGGTCAACTCAGACAATAGTGCGGAGTGTGGGGCAGTGGCAGTAGTCACGTGATTTTAAGGAGATTTAGGGAATAAGTGGATGGGGGAGCGCAATTGATTGATAGTTGCAGGTGTCATGTGCTTGATTTATATACAAATATCAACCGAGCTGCAAAAAGTTATACATTATTGTAAACTCACTCACTTGCAACAATGAGTAATATGTTTACACAAGTATATATATATATATCGGCAAACTTATGGAAAGGTCATAATTGAAACCAGTCATAGTTATAATGATGTTTGAAGTTGAAATACCTTTTATTAGTTCCCAATATTATGCATGAACACGTTCATAAGTATCCACAGATAAGCCTGACACAGGCTTATCTGTGGGTTTACATACCATAGAATACAATGTTGCACACAACAATAATAATAATAATAATAATAATAATAATAATAATACAAATAATAATATTTGTGTACCGTACCTTCAAAATTAGGTTTTTCAAATGAAATACATTTCTCAATGAATCGAATAAAAATTACTAATCATACTGAAATTATTGGCACGACGCTCAATAATATCATAGTTCATATGTTTTAGTAGGTGAGAGAGAATGTCAATCCATTTAGAAGATGATAATAATATTAATGATAGGAATAATAATGAAAATAATATTGATAGTTATTTAGTTTAGAAGTGTTTTTACTATCAAACAAGAGACAAATGGATGTTCATATTTTATAGGCCAACAAAATCAAGTCTGTGGGTCTATGACATTTATAATACGATACAAATAAGTTGTCCGGATGAAAATACATACCTACACACACATATATTATATGTTTATGTTGATATATATATATATATATATATATATATATATATATATATATATATATATATATATATATAAATAAAGATAAATGCCATACTAAATTACATACTCAATTTAAGGGCACGATATTTACTATTTTTAGAGTTTTACTATTCACATAACGTTTGAGAATATAATTATAGCTAGACTATACATTCCTGCTCTATGTATTATATAGATCTATCTGATGGATCATAGGCCTATGCATTATATAGATCTATATATCTATAGATATGGATATTGATCATTATTATTCCACTTCAATTTATTGTATATGAATAATCCTAAATATCTGTGCTGATTGATCTTTCTGTACAATTACAATTTTCTGTGAAATGAGTACAATCTTCTCTAAAATTGGTGTGCAAACAAGCGTAATTTTGATATACTGAATTAACATTTTCAGAAAGTATGAAAAGAAGATTGAATAATAATAATAATAATAATAATAATAATAATAATATGATAATAATAATAATAATAATAATAATAATAATAATAATAATAATAATAATAATATGATAATATATACACGTTCATTAGGAATGTGGTACAAGCTATTGAATGCGTCATAAAAATAGTAGTATATAATGCAAAAATGAAATAAAATATTTTGAGAATTAATAATGATATAATCGGAGGGCTGATTGTAAAAGTGGTCCAAGCCACAAAATGAGATTTTCCCGCTTTAAAGTTGTATCCAATCAGAATTTCGCTCTCTTTCCGAATGTTAACGGTCTAACCCACAAAAAATCGCTTCTATAGCTAGGCCTATTGGACTTTTAAATTCATGATCAAATTGAAAAGTTCAGAGTATTTTGGGCAAGAGTGGTCTATGCCACTGTTTCAGATTGCATGATAAATTGAATTCATGTTGATAGAAATCGTTGAATTTTGTAAAGACAACATGGTGTTTGTGAGGGGTAAGCATGTGTATTTATGTATTCAGGGTAGCACGGTTCAGTCAGGGGTATTCACGCAGGAGCTGCCTGATGGGGTAGCACGGTTCTGTCAGAGGTATTCACGCAGGAGCTATCTGATGGGGTAGCTCGGTTCAGTCAGGGGTATTCACGCAGGAGCTGCCTGATGGGGTAGCACGGTTCAGTCAGGGGTATTCACGCAGGAGCTATCTGATGGGGTAGCACGGTTCTGTCAGAGGTATTCACGCAGGAGCTATCTGATGGGGTAGCTCGGTTCAGTCAGGGGTATTCACGCAGGAGCTGCCTGATGGGGTAGCATGGTTCAGTCAGGGGTATTCACAAAGGAGCTGTCTGATGGGGTAGCACGGTTCGGTCAGGGGTATTCACGCAGGAGCTGTCTGATGGGGTAGCTCGGTTCAGTCAGGGGTATTTAAAAAATAGCTGTTCGATGAGGTAGCTCGGTTCAGTCAGGGGTATTCATGCAGGAGCTGCCTGATGAGGTAGCACGGTTCAGTCAGGGGTATTCACGCAGGAGCTGCCTGATGGGGTAGCACGGTTCAGTCAGGGGTATTCATGCAGGAGCTGTCTGCTGTTGTAGCACGGTTCAGTCAGGGGTATTCACGCAGGAGCTGCCTGATGGGGTAGCTCGGTTCAGTCAGGGGTATTCACGCAGGAGCTATCTGATGGGGTAGCACGGTTCAGTCAGGGGTATTCATGCAGGAGCTGTCTGATGGGGTAGCACGGTTCAGTCAGGGGTATTCACGCAGGAGCTATCTGATGGGGTAGCACGGTTCAGTCAGGGGTATTCACAAAGGAGCTGCCTGATGGGGTAGCACGGTTCAGTCAGGGGTATTCACGCAGGAGCTATCTGATGGGGTAGTACGGTTCAGTCAGGGGTATTCACGCAGGAGCTATCTGATGGGGTAGCCGTGTTCACTCAGGGGTATTCACGCAGGAGCTATCTGATGGGGTAGCTCGGTTCACTCAGGGGTATTCACAAAGGCGCTGCCTCATGGGGTAGCACGGTTCAGTCAGGGGTATTCACAAAGGAGCTGCCTGATGGGGTAGCACGGTTCAGTCAGGGGTATTCACAAATGAGCTATCTGACGAGGTAGCTCGGTTCACTCAGGGGTATTCACAAAGGCGCTGCCTGATGGGGTAGCTCGGTTCAGTCAGGGGTATTCACGCAGGAGCTATCTGACGAGGTAGCTCGGTTCACTCAGGGGTATTTAAAAAGTAGCTGCCTGATGGGGTAGCTCGGTTCAGTCAGGGGTATTCACGCAGGAGCTGCCTGATGGGGTAGCACGGTTCAGTCAGGGGTATTCACGCAGGAGCTTCCTATTGGGGTAGCACGGTTCAGTCAGAGGTATTCACGCAGGAGCTATCTGATGGGGTAGCTCGGTTCAGTCAGGGGTATTCACAAAAGGAGCTGCCTGATGGGGTAGCTCGGTTCAGTCAGGGGTATTCACGCAGGAGCTGCCTGATGGGGTAGCACGGTTCAGTCAGGGGTATTCACAAAGGAGCTATCTGACGAGGTAGCTCGGTTCACTCAGGGGGATTCACGCGTGAGCTGCCTCATGGGGTAGCACGGTTCAGTCAGGGGTATTCACGCATGAGCTGCCTGATGGGGTAGCACGGTTCAGTCAGGGGTAATCACGCAGGAGCTGCCTGATGGGGTAGCACGGTTTAGTCAGGTGTATTCGTGTGTAACTCAACTGAAAGGACATCAGGGGTTCAACGACGCACTGAACTGATGACTTGGATATATTTATGTCGATTAATAATGAATGAGATGTGACGAATTATATGAATGGATACAGATGGGTATGATATAAGATAACAATTCAATGTATTATGCGTTTTTTGGATAATGGGAAGGAATCCATGACCATCAATGACTGACCTGTTGTCAAGGAATCAGTACTCACGTCAACGAGGGAGCGATACTACGGAACATGTCTGTCAGGATGGAACCCCGACCCCGGTCTCCTGGGGGGGGCATTCCGGTACAAGATAAAGGCAGTTTTAACCCGAACCTGTGCCAAACGTGTATTGAAAAACCGGTAATAACCCTCTGAATCCGGATTAAATCGTACTGGAATGCACCCACAGAAAATTGTTTAGCATGCTAGCCACTCGACCACCTGTCTTAGCGTCCACCCGGTTAGAAGTGTGTGAAGATTTAGTAGTGGGGTAAAACCGCGAAGCACTTCAATTTTTACATTCTGTGACTTGTCGTGTATCGCTATCATTGTGTGTTTCCTATAGAATCCAGCGTGTGCATAAGTCTACAGAAAGAAAGAGAGAGCTAAACAAACTGTAATTTTGAGGATCTTGGCTTGGGCTGACATTTTAATTCGCCTCAAGATAGTTTCTAAATTTATTATAATAATTCAAATCAGTTTTGTTGGAATACTACATGTTGTTGGTAAAAGTAATGCAGGTGTGTGTGATCGTATCTGCTCCCACAGCGGTAACGTCGTTCATCTTGTTCTTGCGTGCGATTCGTGTCAAGTCGTGTCGAGAGCTGAGCGGAACTAACAAGCAGTATTAGTCGATAAATGTAGATAAACATGGCTTAGAGTGAAGGATTGTTGTTGTTTCATGTACTGAGGGGCCTAAAACATGGCTCAGAGTGAGGGATTGTTGTTGTTTCATGTACTGAGGGGCCTAAAACATGGCTCAGAGTGAAGGGATTGTTGTTGTTTCATGTACTGAGGGGCCTAAAACATAGTTTAGGGTGAAGGATTGTTGTAGTTTCATGTACTGAGGGGCCTAAACATGGCTCAGGTGAACGGATGTTGTTCTTATGTCTACTGACGGTGCCTAAGAACATGCTCAGGTGAGGATTTGTTAGTGCTCATGTACTGAGGGCCTTAACATGCTCAGAGTGAAGATGGCTTGTGTTTCTGTCTGAAGGCCTAAAATGGCTCGAGTGAGGATTGAAGTTCATGTACTGAGGGCCTAAAACATGGCTAGAGTTGAGGATTGTTGTATCCATGTACTGAGGGGCCTAAAACATGGCTCAGAGTGAGGGATGTGAGTTCTGACATGTGGGCTAAGAGCATGGTTAGTTTAAGATTGGTCTCTGGGGACTTAGTTCATCTTGATGCTGACTCGTCTACAATCATAAATTTATTCTGGCCTAACTTAGTTACAGTGTGGTCTCCTCGCAAATGTCCTGAATACTTGTATGCTAGCCAGTCAACTTCAAGCATTCCTGTGCTCAATCAAGTCTTGAGGCCTACTATCTCGTCAGCCTAACTCTCTTAGGTACTGAGGGGCCTAAAACATGGCTCAGAGTGAAGGATTGTTGTTGTTTCATGTACTGAAGGGCCTAAAACATGGCTCAGAGTGAGGGATTGTTGATGTTTCATGTACTGAGGGGCCTAAAACATGGCTCAGAGTGAGGGATTGTTGTTGTTCCATGTACTGAGGGGCCTAAAACATGGCTCAGAGTGAGGGATTGTTGATGTTTCTTGTACTGTGGGGCCTAAAACATGGCTTAAGAGTGAAAGATGGTTCTGGGGGACTTCTAGTTTCATCCTTGATGCTACTCGTCTGCACAATCCAATAATTTATTCCCTACTTAGTTACAGTTGTCTCCTCCGCCAACAACTGTCCCTGAATACTTGTATGCTACTGACCACAGTCACACTTCCAAGTCAATTCACCTCGGTGCTCACATCAAGATCTTGGCTCTTCCCGTCACCCCCTACACTCTCCTTGTTCCAGTAGGCCTACTTTTTTGTGTGCTTAGCCACATGCTGGACTCGTCCGAGGTTAATGTCGTCTGCAAACAGGAACGTCTTCTCATCAACCCCTTTCTCCCCCTTCCTACACGCTCCTTGTTTCAGTAGGCCTACTTGTGTACTTGACCACTTGCTGGACTTGTCCGAGGCCAGTGTCGTCTGCAAACAGGAACGGTTCACATTCATGAACCTTGCTTCCCATACCCCTGCAGTTCCTCTTTCTGTGTTGCAGAACATCGACTCTCGTTGTAAGACTTCGACGCCAAGAAATAAGTACAAAAGTACATCAATAAATGCAGTTTTCATCCTCACTCAATTTGTTTTACTTACTTCTCAATTTCAATCTCTGTCATCATATTTAATAGTGTCAGTTGTAAACGCTGTATTGATTTGTGCCTATGTCTGTTCAGTCGCAGAACACGCGTGCGATTCCACAAGTTGATGACAACCCACTCAAAATAAGGACGAGAAAAATAATGTTATTCTGTTTGAGTGTAAGCACATTGCGTTAGTATCTCGGCAGCAGAGAATTAGGAGGGTTGGGGCTTAAGATGAATTGCCAGGCTGAAGTTGTTGGGTGGGGGTGGGTGGAGGGGGGGGGGGGGGGGGAGTAGTCATGACAACAGCCCGGGCGACGAACATTGCCGCGCTTCCAGAATCATCCAAATCTATTCCTCGACTGCCTTACATTAAATAATCATAGCTCACAGGCACGTAACGGTAGCGTCAAGTGCCAAACAGATTGAATATGGATGAAGTGTTGGTGGTGTGAAACCGATAAAAACACAGTAGGCACTAGTGACTTGAAGAGAACTACCCTACCTGAAAGACCCGCTACAAAAACAGTAGAAAATGATGACACACATTAAATAGAAGATAGGCGATATATTTGTTTAAATATTCCGTTCCTTATTAAACACCAGTTGTCCCCCAGTATAATTGTGGTTCGGGCACAGAATCAAATCAAGTTTTTTATGATTGTACAATATTGGCAGATAAGTATTATCAAGATTTGAATAATTGTCATCCCTTAAATCATGTTCGTCCATCTATTTTATCCAATCCTAAAACGTGACGTCATCATATTATAATATTGCGATTATATTGCGAACTGCATAATATAATGACCAAACAATTTTATTTATGGGCGAGTTATATAGAAAGTCCGTCTACTTGGGACGTATTGCGAACAGTGTAATATATCTATTGGACACATTTATTTTAATTAATTGAAAATACTAAATTGAATAATAACAGACTAAATATTGTTAATATATTCTTAGTTGAAAAAGATATCTTATGGACATTTACACAATATTGAAATTAATTAATTGAAAATATAAAATTGAATGTTAGTATCTAATATCGTTTGTTGAACCAGTCAGCCCTCCATGGATCGATAATGGGGTCTAATGTTAACAGCGGGGACGCTGAAGAGCGAGCGTATACTGGACTAAAGTATACGCGGCTGTGTGACAGGCTTGGGGCTAGTTTTCTTCTAATAAGACACAGTATGGGCGAAAAGAGCCAGCTATGGGCGCTATCCTTGATTAGCTAGAAATAGTGATGAACTTCAATAAAACGTCCACCTGAACAAACATTGTGACCGGCACGCGCTCGCTTCATATTATCCGGGAAGGCGAGGGGATTTCGAATCCAGTTCGATCCCTGCCACCGACCATCTTTACAGGGGTTTTCATGGTTGCCCTCTGTAGTCTAGGCTATTGCCAGCATGGTTCTTACAATAAGTCGGCCATGACCGCTTCCTTCCCACTATCCTTCTTATTATCCAAAAACCTTTATCTCATCATCCCATCATCTCATTAATCATCCATCCGACGCCATTAGATCTGCGCTATCATAACAGTGCGTCGTTAAACCCAATATAAAAAAATATAAAACAATTGTGGATTCATTGAGGAATCGACAAAATAACGAGTGATGCTATTTTTCTATACCGTAGTTGTTTATTTTTTCGTTCATATTGGGTTTTGCCAACGCATTGTAGTGATGGCGTTGGATGAATGATCTATGGGGTGATGAATTAGGTTTCTTAGGTATTGACAAGGATAGTGGGAAGGAAGTGGTCGTGGCCTATATAGGGGACCCCCGGTATTAGCCTAGACTATAGAGAGAAACCACGATCCATCTCTGTAAAGATGGACGGTGGCGGGGATCGAACCAGGTCCGATATACCCCTCATCCCCATAATCACATGAAGCGAGTGCGTCAACACTGAGCTACTTGTGCCGGTCTACTTGGTTACGATTACATACAAATTGTTATTATTTTTCTTGATACAATGATAAATTTTCAAAAATTTCAAGATACTTTTCAGATTTCAAGAATATTCTAAAGATGGATAAATTTAGCTACCGGTAATTGAAAGATCCTACTATGCTGTGTTGCATATAAGCGTAATGTTATTGTATGAGCGTCCAATTGGCTCCTCTGTATGAGTTAATTGTGCGCACGCCGCAAGGCACGATCAACTCGCCTCGAACCAGTCGTGGCCAGTCGTGGCATTCAAATTTCTGTCAAGTGATGATTGACATTTTGAAATGTCTAAGAAGTGTAGAAATGATTTTTTTCCGAAAACATGTTGACTTTGAGACATGTAAGAACGCAGGTGACTGACAAACGGCGGTGACTGTGGTGAATCGGATAAGTTTCGAAACCAATGTGTGTAGTTTTCGAGTACATTTCTTAGAAATACTTGCTTATCATACAACTGCGTTATGTTCAATTTTAATATTGCCAGCGTGTCTTTTATCAGTTTATCATTACATTACAAAACGACGATTACTTGGATATTGCACGTATTTGTTTTCGGAGTGGCTATATTCGTCGGATCGGAAGTAGGATTTAGATTGGTTTCATTTAGATTAAATTATTTTGAGATGTTTGTTTGTTGGTTACGTTAGTCAGGCGAGGGTAGTTTGGGTTGGTAAGTCAGGTTCATGAGTCAGGTTCATGAGTCAGGTTGATCAAGGTAATCAGATTGGGTCATTTAGGTTAGTTTAGGCTGCTATCAACAGCAACAACAACAATGCCCGCATAGTCGAGCGTGTTTCAACATTCTGGGATAACGCTCATTTTTTCCGTTTCTTCAATTATCAACAATACAAATATGATTTTCCAAAAAAAAAAAAATCATATTCAGTCATGATTTCAGACTTTTTCCCCCTAAGGAATAGCGCACATGCAATGCATAGGGATTCCCTCTGGGCGATGCCTGAAATCATCACTGTATACTGATTAGGAAGAAGAACAAATCATAACTTCTTGCTCATGTGTTTATGTCACTGAAACAAGGTTGCTCTAATGATCAGGTTGAAACATTTCACTTCTATTCAATTATATTTATACTAGACAAAAATTGAATGATACTACGGCACTATTGCGTTGGCTTATATTAAACTGGCTTAATTAAAGGTGATCCTACTAAAGTGGCTTAATTAAGGGTGATCCAATTACAGCGTAACATTTTCAATGTCCACCCAACATATAAACGATCGCAGTAACTATCCGTCTGAACGTGCTGCTCAACTACCCCACCGACAGCTAGGTCATACGGGCTACCCATCTGAACGTATTGTATTGAAACTGCTTCTGATACCATACTGTCGATCCGTAATAGGCATTCACAATATGTCACGTGTTACTTATTAGTATGTGACGGTACGCTGTGAGGTAAAAATCTGTGGTATAAATGTCGGGTGTTACTGTTACGTACAAGTGATCTTATCGAATTTGACTTATTAGCATTTTCAACAATTGTCTGCATCTTATGATGGCCTTGTTAATTTTGTATTTTCCCTGTTGAAGTTTCATGTTCATTTATTTATATCTGTGAGATCCCTGGCGAGAACTTTTTGCCCTCTGGTGACTGAAGTCAGCTAGCATACAGAACACTTGACTTGAGCTTGACATGTAGGTATACTGACTGGCCTGAACAGAAGTTACCTCTGAAGGCTGACTGGCCTATAAGAATATTCCTCCCAGTCTTTTCGTGAGTCCAGTGGTATATCCTGGCATTCCAGGGACGACATTTCCTGCCAGCGAGGAGGATAGCTCGTAAAAACCCGTCGCGTCGCCTCGTAGCTGCATGCGGTTTCCGGACCCTGTGCCAGAAACATGCATGGCATCACCACACCTGACAACTGTCCTACCTGACATTTGCCCTACCTGACAACTGGCCTACCCGACAACCGTCAAACGTGGCGTACCCCAAGGATCAATTTTGGGACCAGTATTATTTTCTATATACGTGAACGATCTAGTCGCAAATATGCCAAAAAATATATTCGAGGTAGTGCAATACGCAGATGACACTAGTGTCATAGTGAACGATCCGAATGACCTGCACCCGATCCGAATGACCTGACCTTGCATTTAACGCAAAAATTGTATCATTTGAATTAGAAAAATGGTTTGGAACCAATCAATTAAAACTGAATGGAGTTAAGACGAAACTTATATGGTATCAATTAGAATGTGGTTTGAAAGAGTGCACTTTAGATTTTGTTGAATGGCAATTTGAATCAGTATGAGAGTGGAGATTTTTAGGAATGTTTATCGACTACAAGTTGCACAGGTTTAAGCATATTGAAGTATTGTATAAGACGCTTTCATCATCTTGTATTGCCCTACGCACATTAGTGAACCAAGTCAGCTTGGAGTTGGACACATGCAGAACTGTTTATTTTTCAAATTTTCAGCCTCATGTACAGTATGGAGTCCTGCTATACCCCATACCTGGATTCCATACCGTATGTAAGACTGCAAATTTGCAAAATAAACAGTTCTAGCTGGGTGTGTCCAAGCTGACTTGGTTCACTAATGTGTCCTCATTATTATAAAGGCAGAAAATGTTTTCATTTGAGAAAAAAGCAATTAAAATAATAGGTACTTACATTGTAATGATTCGTGTTGAAAACTGTTCGGTGAACTCGAAATATTCACTGTGACATGTTTAGGCCTATACATATTAAGTGTACTGCTTTTAAAATGGGACAATCTGCTATGATAATAAATTCAATAATTCACGACCATTCTACTCGAGGTGAAGAAAACTTCAGATCTTAAAGTAATAGTTTTAAAATTGCAGACAGGGGATACATGTTGGGACCTACTTTTTGAAATAATTTCCCAACTAACTGAAAAAAAAAAGAAAACTTAGAGAAAACTATGAGAGGAAAACGTTGGACGATTCCTTATTTCACACTTATTTTATAATATTGACGAACTTTCAAATGCTTCTACCTGCAGGTGTGATTACTATTTGAAAATTAAAGGAAACAAATGATGATCAGGTCTAGATGTTGTTGACGAATACACAAAAACATATGACTTTGCCACGATTGTATTTTAATTTTTTATATTTTAATTTTCAACATTATTGACCATTTATATTTTTAGCTTGACTTATTGCAATACTCGTACTTGTTTATTCAACTGTAGTCTACAGATGAGTGTAATTGTGATTACAATTTATATGAAATAAAAATATATTATTATATAATTGTAGAAAGCACGAAACTAATGAACAAACTGTGTGAATAATTTGTCCTAAATTATCGAATCGAATTGCGTACTTAAATAAAATTTAAAATTTAAAAAGTTGAAAGAAGTTTACAATAAAAAATTAACCCAAAACCGGGCCATTTCAATTTTAGCGTGCAGTGATAACCTTCCCCTGTCTTCTACATTTTGTCCAGACAAACGATAAATCTTCGTGAGCCAAAAGCAATTTGTCATGTACAAAGAGAAGGTACTGACACGGTTGAACAAAGTGTAATATTTTTATTCTCCACAATAAGAGTGGAAGAATAAATATGAATAAATATTCGTTGTCACAACGTCGTGCGAATTCGACAATTAATGTGATGTCTCCTTACCGTCAACAAACTCGTGGTAGGGCCGGTGATTGGGTCTCGTTGTCACATACGTCTGAATCAGAAAACGACAGAACTCATAATGTCTTGCAGTTGCAGATGATACAAGTAGTGGTCCTACTAAGCCGAGAAACCTGCCAGGAAAATGTCCTGGCCAGTTGCGTTGGACCATAGAGTAATGAATTTTTTTTTAATAATCTATGGTTGGACTTCCTATTATCCATTATCCCCGGTTGAATGTTGGACAAACAAGCCACGTACCTGTTGCATCGTGGCTATCAGAACCAGCAGCCAGAAGCTTCCAGCCGCCATCCCTAGTCGAGACATGTCTGTGTTGCAGTGAGCGAAATCACTGGTGCAAGGCACCAACTCACTATCTCAAGTGCCAGGCAGGCCTGCAGTTCTCGCATGGTACCACCACAATCTCAATGGTACCACGCAGTACGTTGTTGTTCAACAACCCAATGACGTGGACACAAGGGAAACAACATTGCTCTCTGTCAATACACGAAAACATGAGTAGATAATGAAGTGATTCAATTTCTCTGTGAATTGACTCGTTTTAGCAGTTATTTTATAATGAGCCTTATTTGAAGGAATCAAGTGTAGGCCTACATCTCTCTGCCCCTGTCTTTCATCCAGGGTGACGAGTTAGTACAGAAACAGTTGGTTATTAGCAAGACGATGACAATTGAAACCTTCCTCTACAGATAAACTAAATACAACCGTTTTGATAGAAATAAATAGTCTCTGCTAGCTTGATTTAAAACAATAATGGCGTGACTTTCTATGGTCTTGTATGCCAAGCGCATATAGTTGAACTGTTTATTTTCAGTTTAGCCCAAAGACAATTGTTTTACAAACACATCGATACCATACAATCAAATATCTCAAGAAGTAATCAAATTATGGATGTAACACAAGATGTATGTCTTGTGACATTTTCAGTGGCAACATAAAGCATAGGCCTAAACAGTGTTGAATCCAGGCATACCTGTGGGTAGGGGGGCTTTGCCCCCCCCCCCCCCCCCCTCCCGCAACTCGTCGTTTGCCCCCCCCCCCCCAAGATAAAAACATTGAGCACTATTATATTGAACACTATTGTGTTAAAAAAAAAGTATTAGGAATGTACTATTTATTACTAAATAAAAAACAATTTTTGATGTTAGTTATTTGCATTGTTATTTTCTATTCTGCCCGTTAATAAGTGGCACCTCACTTGTTAGAAGTGGCTCGAGTGGGTCAATTTGATCGATGCTGGTAATATTTTCAGTAATTTGCCTGTATTATCGTTGCACCGCCGATATCAGAGGACAGAGATAGATCTATTATTTTTTTGGATTTGAAACAATGATTCATTCACGGCATTAGTCTAATCCCTTCATTATAATAATAATTAATATTAAAAAATGTATATCAAGTCAGGTACCGACTTGGGGTGACCAGACGTCCCGGTTTTCCGAGATTGTCCTTGTTTTGAGCTTCCTGGCCTGGCGTCCCGAGAAATGTTCTCGGGACCAACAAATGACTCGGTTTTTCAGTAACTGACGAAAAATAACTGGTATTTTTCATAGTCTTAAATTCACCTCCTCACAATTCATTTTTGCTTCATTTTTAAAAAACTACTAATATTTGGTGAATCAATTTTCCAATTATTAATAATAATAATAATAATAATAATAAAATTGTCTTTATTTTTGGGTTTTAGTAATATTAAAGATACAATAAGATAAATAATAATGGTGAAATATAAATAACAATACATTAAAACCACAAACAAGGCGATATTCAGTGTGGGACGGAATGTCCTAGGGACTGCTCTACCAAATAACCTTATTAATAAAAATATTAAAATAAAACAGCAATCACGATTTACGTGATGTTAAGCTAGAGATTGAGGAAACAAATAGATTGGGATTTAAAAGTAGGATTGAGTAACAAATAAGAATAGGATAGGGTATAAGAATAATGAGATAAGAATAAGAATATGAAAATAATAAAATATACAATAATTCTACGATGATATACAATTCCAAGCCGTAGATCTAGAGATTAAATGCCTATTTTGCTCGTGCAGACTTCTTAGGACGATTCTTTCTTCTTTTCTCTATTTCCAACCTCTTCTTCTCTATCGACTTTTTGAATAAGTATGTTGAAGATCTTTCTTTTTCTGACTGATGTTGGTTGATTTGGAGGCGAAGTTTTATTTTGGCTTTGAAGGAGCTGATGCAAAGAGTTTTGAAATGGTTTGGCAAATTATTGTAGAGTTTGGGACCAAGATAGGAAAATGAACTTTCGAATTTAGTGGTAGTATGCTGATTGATGTTGAGCTTATTGTTATATCTGGTGAGCCTGGGATGTAGGTCGCCTCTTGTAGGGAGTTTGGAATGAAGGTACAGAGGTTTTTCTGTCTTTAATATTTTATGGATTGAGATGGTAAGATGCAGTTCTCTTCTCGTCTCCATTTTGAGCCATCCACATTCATTGAGGTATGAGCTGATATGTTCCCAATTGTACCTTTTTAGATTCAGAGCGAAGCGTATGCACGAGTTCTGGATATGCTGCAATTTGTCAGACAGTTGTTCTGAGAGATTGGGCCCATATATGGAGTCGCAATAATCAAGGTTGAGAGAATTAAAGAGTTGACCAGCTGCAGTTTCACTTCAGTTGGAAGGAGGTCTTTGGAGCTGTACAGAGTGTGTAATTTTGAGTAGGAGCTTTGGCAGATTTTTGTTACATGATACTTGAAGTTGAGGTTGCTGTCGATCCATAGTCCTAGGTTTTTTACGACTTCGACTTCTTGCAGTTGTTGATTGTCTATAGCTATAGTTGGAACTCGTGCTGCTGTACCCTGTCTCGCTGGATCTTTGAGCCAACTAGCATCGTGGTAGATTTTGCGGGGTTGAGAATAAGAGCATTGTCTGTTGCCCAGTTGCTTATGGCACGTAGGTCTTTGTTCATTTTCTGTGCTGAAATAGCTGTGTCTTTGTGCTAGAAGCTTAGGTATAGCTGCGTATCATCGGCATAAGTGTGAATATTGCAATGCTCGATGGAAGGTTGAAGGTCCGCGGTGTAAATGATGAATAGCAATGGGCCCAAAATAGAGCCCTGTGGCACGCCTGTCTCGATTGAGTTCCGAGAGAGCTTAATCAATTGCTAATCAATTTCAAATAACTGTCTTTCTATCATTCGCATGTGTGGGCTACATCCTCAAAGTAAAAAGTTGTATGCAATTACTATATAGAGAAAAATATATTCTTGATTTTACATGACTTTAAAAAAACACCCAAAATAATACTAGAAGGCTACAAATTCAAAACAATTCCCCTGTGGGGCTGTTGAGTCCTCCCCCCCTTATAAAATTTGTAAGGAATGATTTTGACTACGCACGTCTTGGCGTTGGCCTGAATTTTCCTTTCTTGAATATGGTCTCCCCAAGTACCATATAGCTTTAGAATAAGCATAATAATGAGATCGCTGTTAATGTACCAAATTTACCTTAGCTTTATTTGGAGCTTTAATATATTCCTTCGAATATCACTAAATTTTTTGTTTCTCTTTAATGTACGTGCAGAAACTGATTAAGTAATTATTATTTCATATGGATCAGTCAAGTATAACACTAACGGTACCCATTATATTGTAATTACCTCTTTATCACATTATTAAGAATCAGTAGCATAATCGTTTCATAATAAACTAACTTAGAAATTGAAAAACTGCGTATTTTTGTATGCAGACCTATTTGACATAATTTAGGTTCTAATGCTTGATTTTTTGTACGCAAAATTTTTTTGTGCGTTTTGTGCGGGTACCAGAATAACATTCTGACCCGATGCCACGTTGCAGAGTCGAGATGAATCAGTCAACTAAACTAGTGCATTTCCTTCTAATTTCAGGGCTGAAACCGCGGACGATGATGGCTACCTGTAATGTGGTCACAGTGACGAGCCACAACAACTAAGGAATCCATCCTCGGACAAATGTTTGGAATTAAATTCCGGACATGGATGGAATCACATATAGTCCGGCCCAGGAAGAAGCAACGATCGAAGGATGGTTCTGGGGGTAGCGGGAGTAAGGGGAAGAGTGCAAAGGTGGTTCCCGAGAGGACATTTGTTGCAAGCACTGGACATTCCCCACCGAGTCCTACGTCGCACAAGAAGGATAGTACGCCACAGGTAGGCTGTAGGCATGCAGGACAATTCCGTTCTCTGGGAGACATCTCTAGCTTTTAACGTTCTTTGGACCAGTGCAACTTGAAGTCAACACTCAGTAGCCTTACATTTCCAACCATCACGTACCTACACAGAATATTCAACAAGAAAAATATTACTTGAATATTATTGTTCAAGTTTCTTTCTATTCAAGTAATGAATAAGCAATTGCTACTATGTTATAGCTATATACAATAGCTACCATAATGTATTATATTATACAATATTTACCATCAGGTACTTGGTGATGCACAATGCAGAGACACATTGATTTTTCATAATGTACATTTGAGTGACACATTATTATCATTATGATCAAGAAGACCATTGTCAGACATTTAAATGTGTCTAAAAGTAGATTTGTAGTTGACGCTATATCAACACCAGTGTGTGATTGTCTGTACCGACTTGTGAATTGACTGCTGTGAGAAACACATGAGTCTAATTGCAGCTCTTGTGTGGGGAACAGTAAGCATTATCTCATTCAAACAATCATTTTGGATAAGTACTTGTTGCCCAAATTGATTCAAGCTTGTTATTTCTCCATAATTAATCAATTAAGCAAAATGGCTTGTAAAATAGTTGTAGTTGGAAATTGAGATTTGAATTGATTCGAGTCTTCATTCCTAGTCTATTGTAACTAGGGTTGCCGTTCAATATGAACAGTGCAAACAATATCGAAGCTTGAGTATCGAATGTTGATGAAAATATATAAACATTTTCTGTTATCACTCCGATAACGAATCAAATAAAAAATATTGAATCTAAAATATCCAACAGGATAAAATACGTGATTGAAAGTCATGATTCTTGTACTCTTTCAGTTTCAGTTCATTCTCCTCCCATTTTATGATGAGATACAAAATTATATTGGACACTCAAGATGGTCAATACCTTTTTCAAATTTGAAAGTCATTGACAATCTGGTAGTTATCTTATAACAACCTTATACTGGTAGTTTTAGGAACACATTACGAGCACCCGTCGAGCTCTCTTTCCTACAACCGCATACACCATTACTGACAGCAACGAGAAATGTTGCACAAAGGCCAAATTATTCATTTCATTCACTTTTTCACTTCTTCAATTTTTTAGTTGCTTTTTCATTCGACTTATTACCCATTAATTAGCTATTTCCGATTTTTCAATTCGTTATCGATCATCGTTTCAATATCGAATATCAAATACTCCATTTCAATATTAAATCGAAGTCCTAAAATATCAGTCAATCTAAAATATTGAAATCCAACGGCAACCCTGATTGTAATTAATATGCAATGTATATTTGTATCACCGGTTGTTCTGCCGTAGGTTCCACGTTGCACCTTCCCCGCCCCAACAAGTCATGTCGGCCATGTGGAAACCATCACGCTGTCTACCCCGAACCACCACGGCTACTCGGGCCCAACGAACAACCTGTCTTCGCCCGAGTCGGCCTACTCTACGGGCTACTCCACTGACGGCACCTCCCCGGGCGCGGGCTCCTTCCCCCCTCCCGAGTACTACATCAACATCCGGACCGGCACGCACTACTTCTCTGCATCCAACACTTCCTCGTTCGCCTCCAATACGCCGCACCCCGTTCCCTCTGGCCAGACCGTGTCGCCCCGCACATCCCTCGTGAGCAGCAGCCCCGATGGTAGCCACACGGCTGCTGGCCGCAGGGCGGATCGTGACAAGCAGTCTCCTGAGGTGAGCCACTCAAACGTTGCTCCCATTCTTATTCTGGCACAAACTGTAACGACAGTTGGGGAGTAATCATTGCACTGTTGTACGTTGTAAGTGACGTAACTAGAGGTGGGCAAGTTAATCGACATGCAAATGGTCATTAAAGGTAATCGACATGCAAATGGTGACGTTGGCCCTCACATGGGCAATGCGTTCTAACGAAAAAATGTTTGGTACTAACGGGTTCTAACGAAGCACTAACGAATGGTCGAATGATATCATCATATTCTGATTTGTGAGGGGCCAACTCCACTGAGGTGAGGGGCCAACTCCACTGAGGTGAGGGGCCAACTCCACTGAGGTGATTGTGGAAAAGGTTATTGATAATGAAATGATTGACACTCGAATGTTATAGCAATGAACACTGCATGTATATGGAAAGTACCACTATATGTATTCCAGGTGTGCAAATGTATTAATGTGTTATTGTTCCTCAGATCCTGGACGTGTATCGCCCCCCTGCCCCCCACAGCCACCGTCGCACAGAATCTTGTGGCGAAAGCCGCAGCATCCTCGGTCCATCGTCTCTCACCACTGCCCAGCTGACTGCCTCGCCCAGACAGAGAACTCGGATACGTACGAACCCATGGCTGTCTTCAAACACCTCAACCAGCGGCTTCAAAAACAGACATTCAACCATCGATTCCAATACTAGTTCCAGTTCCGGTTTCGTGAAAGGAGTCGCGGAATCGTGTTCTTCCCACGGAAGTACTTCTGATAAACACTCTCCTCGACGAAAGTGCGCTGTCAAAGAGTTGGACCGTAAGAGTATTTGTTCGATTTCTAGTTCTACGAGCTGCGGTAGCGACGGTAGTGATGATCTCACTCTCAACGAAATGATGGGCAAGTTTGACGAGAGCTATATTTATGAGAAAGAGACTGACATTTTAAGTGATAGTGATCCCACAGACTGTGATGAGACAGACTTTGAGGCTGGGCAAGAGGGTGGGGATGAACGAGATACTCAAGATGAGGAAGAGTTTGATTTTATTGATAACGGCTCGCTTGTTGATTTGCCTTTTGATGTAGACAATGATAAGGTCTCTAATAAAGGTCACTGTACTTATCACGATTTTGCGAGAAAGCCCCGATTTCGAGACTGTTCTTACCGGCGTACGAACGTTCGAGGAAAGGAAGAGAAAGAAAGTCCTGCATTAAAGCGAGCCAGTGTTGGCAAAGATCACCTGCCAAATAAAAAGAGTTCTCGAGACAGCAGTAAATATAGCAGGCAGGATTCCAATAACGGGTCCCAGAGCCATTCCAAGAGTTCCAGTGAAAAGAAAAGATCACGCAATTCTGTACGAAAAAGTGCTAGGGAAAGAAATTTGCAGAGTATGAGTCGTAATGAAAATGGTTTGCCTCTTTTCAATGATAATGTGCATATCGGTGAGATGGAAAACGGATCTTCATTGAATTTTAATCGCATTCTAATGCAGAAAATGCTATCTCGAGACAAAGTTGTCGGAACGCGGAGTGCTGGCAACACTCCTCTGAGTTTGAGAAAGAAGGTATTTGCTAACAATATCAACTCTCCAAAGAAAACAATACATACACATTCCAATGCATTTTTACATATTAATAGGGAAAGAGAGTTGGACTTGTCATTGTTAAACGATGGGGCTCAAAAGAGACGTTCGAATTCTGTTTGTTACGCTAGGACAACACATGCAACACGTGAGAACAAATGCTTAACATCATTCTCTTCAGAATTAGCCCTGATTGAAGCAGATCAAGAAGCAGATTTAAAATATAAACAACTTATCCTTGAAGCAGAAAAGATTCTAACTACTATGAAGGATAATGTACCAAACAAAACGTTCAAACACCTTCTACCTAAACCTAACTTTCTCAAAAGGAAAATGGGTTTGGAAAACGATCATGTATTGGCAAAACCGAATGATCTTAGCAAATCACTTATTGATCACGAGTTGACACATTTGAAACAGCGTGTCACCCGGAGTGAAAACAGATCACCTAGAGCGGTCCAAACAGTTACAGCCAACAATGAATCTCACGTGGAAATGAGGAGAAATTCTGTTCAAGATGAGAGATTATTGGACTCGGACAGTGATGGCTCGATAACGCCCCGTCAAGAAGAGTTTTATGAAAAACCATTGGAACATTTCAAGAACTTGAATCTGCATGTTAATGTCCAAATAGAGTCACATTCAAGCAATCCATACTTACGTGGTAAGGAAGAGAGTATCTTGTCAGAGCGTAAAACTGTACAAGAAAGATGTTGGGCGAGAAAACTAGATGTGAATGAAAATTCAAGTAATGCGATGGAGCTTAGAAAAAGTGTAAAAAGTTTGAAAGCCTTTGATGACTCAAGATTGGATGGAAAACTAAGAGAAAACTGGGAAAATGAAAGTAGGAACAATATTGATCTGAATGAGTGTTCTCCAATAATGAGAAGAAGGAAGATGGGTGATAGCAATGGCCTGATTGTTCCGAAAGTGGCCAGATGTCCGATGGGAAAACGAGAGCTGTTGGATGGCTCAGAACAAAGGAAGCTGTCTCTAATGGTGAAATCTCCCACACTAGTGTGCGTGTCACGACCCCCGTTAGTGGCGTTCCGTTCGGTCGACCTTGGCAACCAGCTGGACGCGTCAAGTTATTGCCCGCAGAGTGAGCCTGTTAAGAGGAAGGTGTACACGTGTTCAGCAACATTCGATCGACTTCAGAAATCATTGGTAGAGAAAGGTCAAGGTCAACTCAATAGCTCAATAACACTCAATAAGCCAGACAATATTGAAGGTAAGAAAATACAATGTCAGGTCTGTGACTATATTAATAAGAGAGCACTAGAAGGGGACGTCCATAAATTATGTCAAGATTGGTTGTCAAGATTGGTGACAAGGTGTTACAAGGGGGGCAGGGGAGGAGGCAACTGTGTGACGTACCAGTTTCTTGTTCTTTGTATTTAGCGCCATTCTTATAGATTCAAATATTTATACCCACCCTAAAACCTTAAAATTAGTTAATGTGGAAACTTATTATCATTACCTATGCTGGCATAATTGCATAACACACATAATTTCAATAAAAGCAAACAAAGAAATAAATATTTCAATTTTATTACTTTATTGTAGGCCTAAAGGGAGCCTAAAGGGGGGAGAGTAATAGGTTTTGTAACCAACTGTGACATGGTAGATAGGGGGGGGGGGGGGGGTTAAGTGGCCTTGAAAAGTGTGACATAATTTATGGACATCCCCAGAAGAGCATGACCATATATTGCTGGTAGTAGAACTACGTATTGCAGCATTTATTTTTCAACTCCATATTCACTGTTGATTTGAACATTCTTCAGTATTAATTTGAAATTGATAGCCAAATGGAATTCACAGATGTTAATATGATTTAATACTCCATTAATGTATCACTTTAACTACATATTTCAATTGCACAACAAAAGTATATGCATATATAAATTAATGTAGTGACCTGTCTGCCAAGATTGTACAAATTAAAGTAATGTTTAACTGCAAAAGTTCAATCAAACGAAATTCCTACTGGTAATTTAAGACAGTGTTCCCCTATAACATCTCGTGCAGTCTGTCCCTGCCAAACATTTACACATTACCGGTACTCTAGACAAATAAGTAGGCCTACTCACTGTATCATAGTCACATATGTCATTTAAAAGGAAATTGTTTAAGGAAAATAACAGTATGGTAAATTTAAAAACGTTTATTCATTATTTGCATCATAGGAACAAGCTAGAATTTTTCCCAGTTTTACTGTAATGCTCATTCATCTATTGAAAGGGTAATGTGATGGAAGTGTGGGAATTCTAAGTTCACGACCTGGAGTTAATAATTGCCGAGGACAGAATAATCTAGAGACGCTTTGAATAAATTAAACAGTCACAAAATTGGCCATGTCTACGTGTTTCTTAGCTTTACAGTTGACAGTTATTCCTACGCTTTTTGCGGGAATATATTTTATCATATTTTACTAATCTTAGTCTTACTATTTTTTCCAAATGTACTCTTCCTCACTTGAACATAATATCATAAACACTCTGAAATAACATCTCATTTACTCCCTGCGGGATAAAAGTTAGGACATGTGCGTGGATTTCATTTGAATACATACAGTATTTCTATTTCGTAAAAATAACATTTTGTATGTGTACATAAGTGTACATACTTTAATGTGGATCCAGCACTAGCACATACGGGCACATAGGCTTGGGTATGGGTTTGTGGCGTGATGCCCCACCTTACGGTGTTTCTACCCCTTACATAACTTACATACAATATTCAATAATTAAAAGCCCACATCTTAGATGAGAATATTTTTCTTCAAAATGCTTATATTCAGGGTGACAGCATTCATAGTTAGGCTACACTTACTAAAGTGTTGCAAAGTAGAAAAGGGAAAGACATTCTAAGAGTTCCCTGGCAGAGTTTTCCATATTTCAATTTCGACAAAATCTCGTAACATGACATGTTTTGGCATAGGAAAATTATTTATAGGCAAATCAAGATTTCAAATACAGTACAGTGAAACCTTCATGCGTCGTTTCCAGATCCATCGTTTTCCTGCTTGTATCATTCATTACTTCCCACCCCACTCCCATATAATCAATGTTGAATTATCCTGGATGGAATGTTTTCCTGCACGGATGGTTTTATTTTCCTGCTCCCTTGAAAAACGATGAATAGAGGTTTCACTGTGGCCGCCGTTGATAAGCAAAGGTGAACTTAAAGATGTGCCTTTGTAATATTTTACTACTATCATTCGTTAACAGGGAATTTAACAATCAAAACAATCAAATTAGACACATTTTGTTTCAACTGTTGCTCTACCATGAAATTATTTCCCAAAATTCGACTAGGAACATCTAGTTGCGTGGGTATTATCCATTGATTTGCAATTTACCGCAAGTCCGTGGTGTATATAGATCCTGAGATATATGTTGCCAAAGTGCACACTGTAAAACTGTCTTAAGATGCGGGCTCTTAAACACTCGAATAAATGTGGTTGTAGGATTATAGTCCACTGTTATTTTCCTAATTGTAGACTTGTTTCGACAGATGATAGTAGAAATGCCCTACGGGAGAAATTAGAACAACTGCGGCGTCAACGAGACGACAAAGAACACGAACCAAGTCCAGGACCACATCACCGCAGGCAGATGTCGCTAGTACGGCGCCAAATGCTGGTTAATACTATTGAGGGACTGAAACGAAGCCTGGAAGACCAGTCGGCCAGACTGAAGGCTACTTATGGCCCGGGGCAGATCAACAAAACGGACTCGAAGAAGAGCTAAAAGGCATAGTACCAAACACCATTGAATAGGATCTTTGATTCAATATTTCATACTATTATAAACTAGGGTTGTCTTTCAATTTATATACGTGTGTATATATATTTATATATATATATATATATATATATATATATATATATAATATATATAAATATATATATGGTATATATTTAATTATTTATATATATTATTATGACTTTTCATAAACACACACAAAATGCATTGAAAACACTGTAATATAAATTATATATATATATATATATATATATATATATATATATATATATATATATATTATTTCTCAAGTTTTTGCGGACATAAATGATGCTAAAATTATTTTCAGGATTATACCGCTTACCATAAAAAAACAGGCAGAGTATACGGTTGTCTACCCTTTGTCATGTTTCCGCGACGTATCGGGTAGATCACACTCCCCATTGTCAAGCGTCAACTCGTACTGGCCGACTTGACACTTGATGCTTGACAATGGGGAGTGCGATCTACCCGAAACGTTGCGGAAACATGACAAAGGGTAGACAACCGTATACTCTGCATGTTTTTTATGGTAAGCGGTACAATCCTGAAAATAATTTTAGCATATATATATATATATGTATATATGTATATATATATATATATATATATATATATATATATATATATATATATATATATATGTCATTTTTTATGCTATTTTGTATGTGTTTGAGAAAAGTCATAAAATCGGTGAAACTTGGAGCAGTAAAATAAAATTTATGTGAATGTTTCTCCTTTTGTTTGATAACTGGAAATTTGCGTATTGCATGTTGAACCTTGATATTTTGTTCTGTATGAGATGGCAACCCTATGACTTTTAACATTATAAGTTCCTATATATAAATATGATATTAGATATATATATACTGAAAGTGCTTGCACACTGATTCAGTGCGCACATTATCTGAATGCCGGTATGCATCATTATACTGTAATGAATTATAAAATAATTCTATAATTTATCAATTTATATGTCAAGCTACATAATATCAGTAATGTAACTAACTGCCTTGATTAACTTTGACATTAGTGTGCAACGTAATGGGGTATCGAAAAGGATGAACTGATGCGTGTGATTTCATGAGGAAATATGTTGTTATAGCATTCTCCATTTAATATTCATGCATGATTTTTGACTTCACTTTATAAGCAGTATGTATAAAATGTTGAATCCAACTGTTGTGTGAAAAATGGGGATTCTATTTCAAATGATTAACAGAAGAGTGGTTGAAAATATGGTTGTGTATTTTGTTGTGTATACCATATAAGAGAAGTTATACATTTATTTTCTGTCAAAGACCGAATATATTGCTGAAATATTTTTGCTTCCAAACCTAATGTTACGTTAAGTGGGCTTGGAATGACTACAGGACGGTTATCACTTGACTAAAACTTGTACATGATGAAATATAAATGATCGTCATGTGTATAGAAAGGAATATCTAGCTGTACCTATGTAGTGAAACATATTGTATATGAGCGCTATCTACCTCCAGTAGATCATCGGGTACACAGACGGGCAAGGCTTTCACTTGGATTCACTTGACAATTTCAGGCTTAGAAACAATACAAACAACAAGATGCATTTGATGTAATGTCAGTTATCAAGTCTTGGTGTTACATAATGGTTTTAATTTGTGTTGAGTACAATTTACGAATATATTTGTGTCTCTTCCACCACGAGCGTAACTGTCTGACAGTTAGAAGGCCCAAAATCGTCCATGAGCTTGAGAACACTTTCGGTCAACCGAACCATTTAGTTCATGCAATTTAATGAGAAAAAAACATTTATCCTAATTATTATTGAAGAAAATTAGCATATTGAAATTTGAAAACATTCTTTCTGATCTTCCCATCAGATATGAATGCCTAAGCAATTATTTTGAAGTATTAAGAACTTGACATTTGTATATGTGTTGGTACAATGTCATATTATAAATAATACGTAGAAAAGGAAAGTTCCCTCAGCACTGTCGTCTGTCGATGCAAGGTATTACATACTGGTGCAGGCATATCGTATCTACGCAAACAGCAATACTGCGTGGCATTAGGGACATGGACATATAGTGTAGAACCCAGTCATAAAACTATGATTTTACTAGAAGTTTTAGAGTGAAAATGGTAGACATAGATAACATACTGCAATCCTAATTTAGGATTGTAGTTTTTAAAACACTAGTCTTGGAAGAAAACATTTGATATACCGGTAATCACTTCTGTACTGTTTTTCTTAATTGTAATAGTTACTATTGTTATTTATGTCTAGTTACTGGTTATTCATTGAAAGATACTTCCAGGTGTTTCATTTACTATTGTATCTGGTAGCATAGATAATTTAGATAAAGAAGAAACATAGTTTCTACATACTCTTTCATTTATCAAAACTAGTTGACATACTTGGTGCAGTATGGGTTCCTCCAAATAGGAATAGTTATGTGAGACAACTGGTTGACACGAATCCTGCCCACCAAAGTACGTACTTAGTTTAGACAAATATTAGGACTCAAATTTGTAAAAGAGTCAAATTTGTAGTGAGAATAGACAATAGATCCATGTAGAAAGTATGAGCAACTTATTTCAAGTGAAAGATTGAATGGTTCTATTGAAATGTCTCATTTTGAAGCGGGTTGAAAGCTCAAACCTCATTCCACTGAAATCGTTTAAATTCATTTAGAATCATGGAATGGAAATCTGTAGAGCCTATTAAGAACAATGTGTGTTGAAATATACGGAGGTGAATAAAATGATGATATAAATCTTATGGAGTGTTGATGACCATCTATAAGTTAGCTGCACATTCCATTCACATACTCTTCCACATGCACCAGTACCAACCGAGAAAAAAAATCACCAGCATTTTAGAAACTAGAAATAGTCGCAGCTTATGCAGAGCTTACACCCTACGTTACATATCTGAACCAAATGGATAGTGGAAGAAAATATAACTGAATAAATATAAAGAAAACCCATGTCGAAAAGGGTATGAATTTAATGAATAATCAATCGAAGTTATTTAATGATACTTGATTCATGTTGAAACAGTCGCTGATCGAACATCTTGTACACTCAACAGCACAAAAGTGGGATTTTATTTGTAAGTCTCCAAGTCAATACTAGTGGAACGGGTAGTATCGAATTTCAGACTGGTTTTTACACCCCCGTGATTGGCTGATACGGGTTGAATATGATCACAAGATATTCAGAGTGAAACCGCCCCACCACGTGCTTGTGGTTTCTTGTTTTTAATTTGTATTTTCACCTTGAAGCTTATCACGTGATGACAAAAGGTTGACCTGTCGACTGGCGATGATGGAATACAGCGCAGACTGGGTTGTATCCTAATATGTTCACGTAGGATGTCTACATGGTATATAGAAATTGTAATCAGACCAGGTTGAACTCATTGCGAAAATGAAAAGAATGTATGAGATTTTATTTTTTATTTTTTATTTTGAAGATAACAGCTTTGGAACATAGGTATTATATAAATATATACAGTGTTGAAGTATGTGTTCATAATACCACGTCTCACTCTTCCGGTGGCTGGTGGCTTACTACTAAAAATAATTTACTAAAAGTAGTTTAAATATTTTGTAAGGTTAAACAAATGTAAGGTTCACAAATCTAAATCTAATAGTATTTTGTTGAAAGTCTCAAGATTATGGTTTATTTTCATCTTCTCCTGTGGTATTGCGTTCCACAAGCGGATCGATCTTGTTGGATCGATCCGTTTGATAATTGATAATTTATCCGGATAATTTGATGTGTCAATTTGAATGTTCCTCAATAGATTCCTCCCTCCTCTCCCGCCTTGTATTCGTTATACTGAATATCGAATAATTAGATCAGATTAGAAAATTATTAGTATCAGGCCAATTGGATTATCATCAAAATATGTCTTCATATCACGAATTTCAGCTTCTTATTGTTATGTATCTCATCAGACTTTTAATTCCGATTTCCAAAAATTTCGTCGTCTAAAATGATTTTTGCTTTTGTCCATTAAATAATATTTTCTTTACCTATTTTGACTTCTATTCTTACATTGTTTATGATCATATTAACTTTTATAGGAAAATCTGTCAGGTTCTTCAGTGCATTTCTTGTCAGACTTATGCAAGATGATGTGCATACTTTCCATTGATCATATTAGTTGCGTTTTTCGTGATCAAGTAAACGTGTGGCAATATGTAATTTTTAATTGATTTAATTGAAGTATTCAATTTATCAATAATATCCCGTTTGGTGTCAGTAACATTATACATCCTTTTATGATGTTTCACAAAACTTACTGCACCAATGATTTCTTGAATGAACCTCTCTTCTCTTGCTTTCTTGTGACTGATCAAAAAAGGGTCAATATTAATAACCAGTACATTGATTGAGTTGTTGAAATGTAGATTGCATCCAATAGAGTATTACATTTCAAAATAGAGACGCACCAGTCAACTGTCTATTATTTTTAGATTTTATTCAGCTTTTCTCTGATTCATTTTGAAAATCAGCAAGTTTTGGTATTATCCTTTCATAAATGTCATGAGCCTATAGTGTGCCTAATCACGGATCATAGATATACTTTCGTTGGAGTATATCTTTGGTTCATGGAAGAAGCAAAATATATCACGTCTGCGATCAATCGACGCAAGTATGTTGTTCTTTTCTGTTTCTTTTTGTTTGCGCTTTCCTCACAGATCGAATTGAACGGTAAGCAAACTACTCCAAACCTTTCCCAAACATCACTATCATAATAAAATTGAATTAAATTGAGCCAATTATTCATAGTAAATCAGGTGAACTTATTTTTCTTTTATGAGAAATGTGAAGTTTGCATTGAAGTGTGAATAAAACTCAATTTTTATTGCGATGACCACTGATTTTTCGGAGAAGAATCAATTTTAGTTTCAAAATAGTCCATGCGCATGGTTCAAACTTGATGAAATCTCTGGTAATTCAAAAAAATAATCATTTTCAGTTTTCACTATACGATATATCATTCACGGTTTGATGATTCCCATAAGAAACAAAGAAAACATATCAATCACCATTCTTTTTAATTTTTCAATTTCCTCCACATTATTATCATTTTCTTTTTTTGTATTAGGGTTGAAATTTGGTTTTCAAGCAATTTAATTGATAGTGAATATTGAATCGAGATCTAACGTTAATTCGTTCATGTTTATAGGCATATAACGTAATGAATGAACAATTCGCACAGTAGGCCTATAAATGAAATCGAAGTTTTCATTTGACTTTCTCATATTGTTGCGCTGATCCACATTCGAAATGGATAAACCAAAGAATCATTTCAAATGCATTGTTATTAGGGATGTGAGCAGAAATATTTACGGAAATATATTCCTGGAAATTTTAGAATAAAATGAGTTTTTGTATTTGTATTTATTAGCAGTTTAGTGTCCAAATTGAGAAAAGGAATGAATTGATTGATTGATTATAGAATGGAATAAAAGGTATTTAATACCACATACAGTCGACACACTGAGAGAATAGGATTCCTACCGTGGCGCATCCTGGTATCACTTTGGTGCAGTGAATGATTTTCAACTATAAAAAAGCGGCTCTTTTGATTTTTTAAATCCAATAGGCCTGGATATTGCGTTTTATTGAATTCTTTTAGGTCAACTTGGCGAAACAAATTTATGAATTCCGATTAAAGGTATGTCCTACTCTTGTAGCATGAAAAAACATTCTTAGTGGATTCGCATGGAAACATTGCTTGTTCACGAACCTGTATGGTTAACAGAACCGCCAACCATGTTACAGAAAAAGGATGAAACACACATAAAACATTCCCGTATTTTCACTGTTCCTTTCGCTCAAGTGCACAAGATACATTTTCATATTTCAAATATATTCATTTTCAATCATTATAATTATTGAAAACAACCAATAACGAGTGTATTTGTGAAATATCTCATTTTTCTATAGGCCCCTATCGTGGCTTTTCGTCTTTTGTAAGCTACGTAATAATCTCTGAATGACAACTATTCCCTTGAAATACCATTTTAAATTTCGCTCCAAAATGTTGAGAGGCTGCTTACCTAACCTCACTTATTTGATCTACTACCATGTGCTCACTTCTTTGCCATGTGCAATTTTTATTTGGAATAAGTTATCATTTCGTTTGACAATCTGATTTTCCGTCTTAAATATGGATAAGCAGAAACACGGTGATGCTCGAAAGTATTTCATGAGAAAAAAACTACTTGCGGGGGCCAAAAATGTTCCCTTTGGCTTCCAATTGACTTAGGCCTACTGCTTTAGTCGACTTGGTACAAGAAAGTGAGAAAGGTAAAGGCGGAATACGACGTCTTCAATTGCCAGTCAAAACCAGGTGGGGGTCAATTGTTGCATGCTTGGAAATTCGAAAGCCCGGAGGAAACAAAAGTGGCGTGCCAAAATCAAGCGCTTTGCTAGCGCCAAGTTGGCCCAGCATACGTCAGGGCTAGTTCAGCTAGATTGTAATTCTGGATCGAACACGAATATCTTTTGCAACTAGCTGTAAAAGTTGTGGCGGAAGATCAAATCGTGTTGGGAGCTGCAGCAGTTGTATTAAATGCAGGCATTTCTTCTGATTCCTCCTCCAGTGGATCAGAAGAGAATGACGAAATTTTCACTCTTAATTGCCAAAAGAATTGAATATTTCCAATAACTGTTTGGTCATCTATAACCGCAACGTCGAATTTTTGTCTGCAATTATTTACTCATTATATTTAAATATTCAAACTCACCATTATTTGATTGTTCTGAAGTACTTTTTCCACAGTTATTGACATTATTTCATTATCATACTCAACCTGCAGCTCGACCATATCAAGCGACGTCATGATCTTTGAATTGGCGCTCAAAATTATGGCCGAAGTAGCAATTGTTAGCAACCTGACAAAAGAATTAAGAATATAATTCTGGACTCCAATTTCTGAGAGAAGCTTCTTAAGCCAATCAGAAATTGGATAACAACACTCGATAAGCCTCGAATCAGTATGATCCCGGACAACTCATATTACTATCTTTGTTCTAGATCCTCACTACAAGGGTAGCTCATCAATGCCCTATAGATGCCTATAGCCAGCCTAACAAACATCAATGAAAGAATTGTAGGCTTACTACGAGAACTTGCTCAGTATAAAACAAGATCAGGCCTATGGGCATGGTAACTGGCATTAGAACAACTCTCAAGATAAGGTAACATTATCAATTATTTCCATATCTTGACATGTGAATCTAGTGAACCGCAATACCTCACGCCCCATTTTTATTTGTATCAGCCAAACACAGTGATGGACAACAATATTGAAGACGGAGAAGCGAATGACTCGTCTCTTTTGAATCCAACATTTGATATCCCCGACGAGTTCCGAACATATTAAGTCCTCGTAATCGTACGATATAGGGTGAAGTGGGGTTATTGTGATTGCAGTACAAATAAATAAATGCACAACCACTGGCTTTTATGTTTAGAATTTTTGCTCGCTTGAAATGGTTCGAGACTTGGAACTTCAATCTGGAAAAAAATATGTTCGATTGAGTTTAAGTCTTGATCTCGACTAGATCTCAATTGAACATTTCTGAGACTTGCACACCCCTATCCTTACTCCCTAAAAGTTCTATCATCCTAATCATTAGGCCTATGGGTCAATAGTCAATACACAATAACATTTTCTTGATTAGGGGGTTCGTGCACGTTGCTTAAAAAAATAAAGAGATTCATCTTCACTCATTTTTTTCTATGTTCGAAAACCAGTGTAATTGAATGAAAAGTTCACATCTCCAAGATAATTTTATGCTCTTTGATTGATATGACATTCTATTCCAGTGAATTCAATCAGTTTCAAGATAATACGTCGATAAATGAAAAAAATGTGATGAAATTCATTGATGTATTATCTCAAAACTGAAATTCCCAAAGATAGAATTTCACACTAATTGAAGAGCATAAAATTATCTTGAAGATGTGAGCTTTTCATTCAGTTACACTAGTTTTTGAAAATGGAAAAACATAGTGAAGATAAATTTCTCGATTTATGTAAGCACCGTGCACGCACCCTCTTAATTATCAAGTTGGCCTTGCCTAATAATTCATTGAAAGCTACGAAGAAATGTAATATACTGCAAACTTCCTGAATATTTCCGATCTTTCCGGAAATTTTACATCCCTAATTGTTATATTTTCATCTCATTAGATGAGTGTTAGCGAAGATTTCCATGCTACTCTTACGGCCGGAGCTTTGTCTGTCTGTTCTTTTGGTTTGTTGGCACTGCACAGGTGTCAAGGTTTGATCGATTGACATGAAACTGTTTCTGTATATTCAACTTGGAAGTGTATAGTTTATGGGTCAAATCGGTTTGACCATTTTTGAGAAACATCATCTCAAAGTTTCTAAAAACCTTATTAGATTACGCTAGGCGGAAAAAAAATGAGAAATAAAATCTCTCCAATATGATTCCAATTATTTTCATATATACCGGTATATATATATATTTATGTATGTATAGGCCTATATATATATATATATATATATATATATATATATTATATATCTATACATTAAAAGAGATATTTATATATCAGTGGCATTTATTCAGAGCTAGCTAGCATAGCGCCGCTGGCCCTAAACGTGAAGAATAATTTAATATATATATTTTCTTGTAAGATTATTTCATATGAATATCAGGAAAATGTAGAATTTACATACGTTCATCTCTTTTCCAAATTCGAAATATATTTTTTCAAAATAGGAATAAGATCCGAGCCCTGTAATGTATGTGACACGTTACGTTGTAAGAGCGCCGCCCGAGCACCGCTGTCTCGCCCAAGGCACTGCAACAAGCTGCACAAGAGCAGCAACAATCCAGGGCCAGCGCTGCACTGATATAAACTGTGAGGACGAACGTAACGATGCCTTTTTGTTGGGGCGAGCCGGGGGGCTGACTTATGTACCTTCGTACTATGGCTACAGGAAACCTAGCCAGAGTCGATTCGGGCGGTCACGTGCAATCGAATGAACAGCTCGCGTGGATTGCGTGGTCCCTGTAGGCAGTACCTCGTTTGTTTTCATTGGGCATGTAAAAATAGATGTCCCGCCCGATTCATAGTATTGACGTCTACTACCGCGTAGTAGGCCTACTCAATTACATGAATTCTCATTTTTCTCCTAATAAATAATAATACCATCATACAGTTATTAGGCTTGTTTCATACACTGATCCAAGCTATTGTGAGACACTTCATATTTGAAAATGGCTATGCAATTCCAGCACTAGGCCTACTGAATCCTGGGATGCGTTTTGCTGGCTGTTCTGTTAGTAGACACGTGCATGCAATAGTATATTCAATCAAGTTCCACAAGACTTATAGCAAGTTAACATTTAATCTAAAAGAAATATGGTGGATTATGGTAGCTAGGCCTTGCCCTGCAATAGCGTTGCTAGACATCGTCCATAAGGAGCGAAACTGCGAGTAGGGCAGTAGGCTCCTTGTTATATACCCCTATTAATTTAATTGACTGATAATGAATCATTCTTGAGCTCATACAGGGGCAGACTGGGGGATAAGGGCCCGGTCGGGAATGGCACAAGCAGGGGTCCTTAGGTTTTGGACTTGACGAAAATGTGTAGTCATAATTTGACACAATTTCTAAACTCGTACATCAAAACTAGGATCTATAAAGTAATGCATATATTGGATTGAAGAAAAACCAAATATATATAGACCTCCATCATTTCTTCAAGTAATATTCAATAAGACAGCAGGCCTATACAGAAATTTATAATTACTCTACATATAATAGTTCGTGTTGATCTTCGGCATGGATGATTAGATTACCTTGGATGGAAATGTGAATTCCAATGGTGTTCATTCTCTCAATCTTGATGAATAATTATTTTCAACATTATGCCAATTTAGGGTGACCAAGTGGCCATATTTGAAGAAGGAAAATCAGGGACAACGTCAAGACGTGCCTAGTCAAAATTATTCCTCCCAAATAGTATGAGGGGGGACCCGGGGGATCGAGCGCTCAACTGCCCCGCAGGGGAATTTTTTTGAATTTGTAGTAGCTTCTAGTAATATTTTGGTTGAAAAATGGCAGTTTTTACTGGCCCCATAAAACAAAAAGAAATTGAGAGAAGATGAATATTAGAGTATGAACTATACAGGCACTATACCCGTTATTTACATTTCTCCCATTTTTCTGAAACCGGGACATTTGATGGTCCCGAGAACATTTCTCGGGACGCCGGGACACTAAGCTCAACACAAAAACAATCTCGGGAAAACCGGGACGTCTGGTTTGCCAATGGGACAGCATTGCACTTCTAGCAGATATGAACAGAATACAAAATAATGTAGATAATGTGGTATATTTGATCTCTTCCTAAATAAAATAAATCGACACTTTTGCTAGACAAACTAGGAGACAATGAACCTAAGCACTCCATGTACACGCTGTGACAACATCAACGATCAATTATGCGTAGATTATTCAAAACTTGCAATTAAAATTTTGTACAAAAAATAATTTATGTGACCACAGTGGAATACAGTGTTTATTTTTCAATAAAATGCAAACTTAGGCCTATGTATCATTTATTTTTCCACATTTTTCGTGTTTCTTTTATGCTATCTTGTTTGAATTTATACTTCGCCTAGGGGCCCCGGGTAGGACAGGGGCCCGGTCGGAAATCCCCGACAAGCATACTGGGCCAGTCCGCCCCTGCTCATCAATAGCCCTCACAATAGTTCGTAAATTTTGAATAATTTTCAAGTTAGGAGATCATTCCAAAACTCGATAAAATCACACATTAAAAACCCCAAATCCTCAACTTACCCTGCGGGGCTAGGCTGGGGGGGCTCCGCCACTCACACTCACTTTTCGGCGCTACATTTATCCGATTTTACAATTTAAAAGGGGGGTATTGCCCCCCAAACTTTTGGCCAAGGGGGGGGGCAAGAAGAAGATCTTGCAAGACTCAATTTGTCTAGTAGTTTCCTGTTGAAACTCACTTTGTTAAAATTAGCTGTCATTTCGTTTTCAGTTTTATATGTTCATTAACTTCATTAACTTATTTGTTTCCCCGTGAGTCTCAATTGTTGAGCTTGCCCCCCCCCCCCCCCCAACTTTCAAAGTGTTCCGACGCCCCTGAGTGTGTGTGTGTATATATATATATCAGGGACTCGAAGTGAAATATTTTTCGATTTCGATTTCGCTTCCACTTCCAACATTGGTTTATAAAAATTTCGATTCCGATTCCGCTTTTCCAACAATACAACATATCGATTTCGATTCCAATTTTTCAAATTATTAATTTCGATTTCGATTCCAATTTTTCAAATTATTAATTTCGATTTCGATTCCACTTCTCGACTTGATAATTTCGATTTCGATTCTTTTTGTTCACATAAGTTTCAATTTTGATTTTGATTTCAATCACTATTTAAATCCCAGTTTTCCATAAGCCTAAATCAATTGTATTCTAGCCCAAACTATAGATTTATAATATAATAACAAAGAAGCTGAATATTTGAATGCTGAATTATTTCAATGTCCAATCTCACAAGGTTTCATTTTGTACTTTGAGAAATAAGAATGAAGAACATCAAATAATTTCAATTATTCGAGAAATAGTTTAAATTGTAAATCATTGAATTTCCTTCAGCTGTAACTTCGCTTCCAACTATTTTCATTTTTACCAAAGTACCTATTTAATAATTAGAGAAAGCAACCTTGTCGGCGGCTTACCCTAATCTTCGAGCCGCATCCCTCCACATCACAAGTGGATTCATTTGTATTGAATTTGAAGTGTTCACGAATAAAATTCACTTTTGGTCTTCCCATTGTTTCAAATTGATAAATACAAGTTGGAGTAATTATAAAATTATTTACATCTTCTTTATCTTATTTACACATCATTATTTACACTGATCAACAAATTTTCATAGACAGAATAGGATTTACGAACTACAAATTCACTAACAGAATGAAAGCAAAGACCTATAGAAAGAGATAACGGGCAGAATTGAGGCTCTCGAAGAAGTAATGTCTAATATCTGCTGATGTGTTTCAAACTTATGTTTTTATTCACCCCTCGAGTGCAACAATCACATGCGAACAGCATGAGAAAAGAACCACAACTGAAGACACATCAGTTTAGGAAACAGTGCGGCTACCTAGACTCCAATCTGTAGTTACAATCAAGCAGCAAGTACCAACCCTTCCCGTATTTTGTGAGGTATGACATTATTCATGTTTTCCACGAATTTAACCAAACGTCAAATAAAATATAACGGTATTGTATTGGTATTGCAGTTTGCCGTACAGGAATACGAGTTGAAACACAAAAAGTCGTAGGTCAAGAATGTATTCGTTTGGTGAAAAGATAATCTCTCCATTATGAATCTTGTATGGAATTTCCAGCATTCAATAACCATCATTTCACAGGTGCACTCAGTCACGTGTTCGAGAGCGGTGTTACAGACAGGTTTAGTGTTGGCGAAGTTCTTTTGAAACCATCCCTGTTCCACCATACCCATCACACGTCGCAACCGCTCGGCGGTTTTGAGCTCACCCCGTAATGTCAAGTTTTACTACCAGCTTTATCCACATATAGTAACAGAGAATAAAATTACTTATTGAATAATCTATTCGACTAGAGTAAAAAATTATGATGAAAAAAAAAAAAATCGATTCCAATTTCGATTTTACTTCGGACAATCTCACAATAATAATTTCGATTTCGATTCCAGTTCTCATGGAAGTAGATTAAAAGTTTTAATTTCGATTCCACTTCCACAAAAATATCAATTAATTTCGATTTCGATTTCACTTCGAGTCCCTGATATATATATAACATATCTCTATTCCTCAACCTCCATCTGTACCATTACACACACACTGATATCATTGGAAGATACCCCACTCGTTAGCTCAGATAGTAAGAGCATATGTGTCCAAGGTCCAAGGTTCGATTCCCCGACAAGTTTCTTTTTCCAGTGATAATAATATCCGCCCTATCAACACTACGTGCTTTACATTTCAATAGAAATGTATCCAAGCCCTCTATAAGGAAGTGCACGTCACTCTAAGTAAAGCCATGACAAAGGAGTAATATCTCGGTAGCTCAGTGGGAGAGCAGCTGACCGACAATCCGAAGGTCCCGGGTTCGAGTCCCGGTCGAGACGTATCTTTTATGACATGGGTAAAACATCCCAAACATCTCGATATTGGATTGTATCCAAGAAGTTGAATGATCATATATATATATATATATATATATATATATATATATATATTTATACAGGCATAAAGTAATCTGTGCTCAAACAAAACAGTTGAGTTCAATTTATGGCTGTTGATACTGTGGTTATTTACCAATACAATAAAATAAAATATTCACAATAATAATTATTAACTTGAGACACTATCATGTGATTTAATATGAATGTACAGAATGGTCAATCAAAATAACTTGATACACTTCAAGTTGCGTTTTAGGTGACTACTTGATATACCTTCAATACGCAAATCAAACAATAATCATTATTTTATTCAACCTTGTATTAATATAACAAAATAGATCGTAGACAAGTTTAGACAATTTGGGACTAGAAAAAAGGGATGTTTTATAATAATATTGATATGTTAGGTACTTTGTTAGGTTATAAGTTCATAACTTATTATTCACAATATGTAGGGCCATATTGTGTGGTATATACCGTAGATGTATAAGAATAATATTCCACTAAAATTTGGGGGTTTCATAAAGTTAACCATTGTAACCACTGAATACTATATAATAAATTCATTAGTAAAGGCAATTGTAGTATGCTTTCTGTTTGTTTTGTAGGTGGTACTGTATCCGGGTAGATGATTGGTTTACCAGCTGGGCAGTTAGTGATGACATTGCCACCATGAACAGGCGTCTTGATCCCATCGCAGTCAGTCAATTCCAAGTTCTTGTCGAAACAGGTTCGGATTTCAAACAGGTACACCAAGCCAGTATGCTGCAAGGTTAAAATCAATTAAATCTTTTCAGAATGAATATCTGACAATTTAATATGTATGAAATATCAAATATGTAAACAATGTAGGCCTAATACTGTACTTGTCATAATCCAATTTTTTTATCTTTCCTCTTTTTAAGATAGGCCCCAGATTATGTAGATTTTATTTTCAAGTCTGTGTTTATTTCAGTATTTTTCACTTTCATTTCAAGAGAATGGTTCTATTTTGTAATCACCCAGTTGAGTGGGTTGGTTTTTCGAACGTCTAGCGAGGGAACGCAAGTGACGGGGAAGTGAAGGTCACAAAAGAGGCAGTTCTAGCGACCACGCGGTTAGGGGCGGTTTTGGATAAACATCGAGTAAGAAAAGAAGATTGTTTGATAAGTACATTGGTTTGAAAGTGATATATAACAACACGTGCGAGTGTGGGCCTACACAGTATTAACCGGTGTTCTAATAATTATTCATTTTGTAAACATTTAGACTGGGTGAAGTATTGTAAATTGGTAGAGAAGTAAACGTTGGAGACCAAGAGAGATATAACACAAATCTGTAGTTAAAACTTTCGTATTATATTAATTATAATTTCACAATAATCTATCAACTGTTTACTGTACATATTTTTTTTTTCTATTTATAATTTTAGGGTTATTAGTTCCCATATTCCTAAACTGATTGGCGCCCATACCCTACCTTTTATTTCATACTTATTATTGTCTTTGTGTATATGTGAGTTTAAGAGTGTGGGGGGTTAACTATTTGCTTCAAGCGTCTGAGGACAAAGCAACACGTGGGATCTTAGCAGATGTAGTTTGGACTTCGAGTAACCAGTAAAAGGAGGGATTATGAACAAGCCGAGAAATGTAGTGGAAGAGTTAGTGCGAATAGATGTGCTGTCTAGTTTGATGAGGAGGGGGGGGGGGGGGGGAGAGGGGAGTGGAAGTGGACTAAGACAGGTGGTAGGACAACATGAGAGGAAGTTTGGGTATTGGCTGTGGAGATTAGGGGAGTGAGCAAACGATAGAAAGAGTTCCCGTGTCGATGAGTGATGGAAGGTTGTTATTTCTACTGCTCGTAATATATCAACTGCAGAATGATTATGTGCAAGAACGGAGGTTCAAGGGGATGTTCTTACCTTCATGCATGAGCAATACTAACATGGGAAAGGAAAAGAAATGAGGAAGTGTAATAAAAAAAAGCACTCTGAATGGTTATTGACTGACAACTGCTGAGTAGTATTTCATCAAGTTTTGTAGGCCTACCTTCAAATGTTTCATCATCTGAATATTTGAAAAATGCATTTTATAATTAATTTGCCATCGATCAGAATGAGACTATACCTTATCAGTGAAGCACTCGATGGCCGGATCTTTGCCGAGAACGTTTCGAACCGAGGTGTAAAGCTGAGTAGCATCATGGCCAGGTGTATCTGGCTTGATGCCCGCTTTCTCCAAGACGATATTCATGCCGAACTTGGCAATCCATGTCAAACCCTGTCCGAAGTAGCTAGCCTCTCCTGCCAAATCCGGTAAGGCAGCAGCACACGTTCCGTGTTTCTCCCACTCGTGTTGCCACAGCGAGTATCGGTCACCGGTGTGCACATTTCCCCAGTATAGTTCCAGCTGAGATACGATTGGATCAAGTTGAGCTGGATCAAAGTGCCACGATGAATTGCAGTAGCCTGGCCCTATAGTGCCCAGCTTTGTTGGCCTGAAACATATTAATAACCTTATGGTAAGAAATGCCCGGTACTCAGTTCTCCAGAGGGGGCCTGACCTTACAGAAGTCCAAGTGTTGAAATCAAAGTGATCACGGTGAGTGAATAGTCTGGTGATTTAAATGGTTCTATACGCTGTGCCGCATGCTATTGACCACACTGCTCAGTTGCACCCATTTTCTGTACGCCTACGCCAGAAAGGATTTAGATCACTTAACTAGTTGACAATGGTTTGTGGTAGAAAGTGTCAGTTAGACTTTTGTAATAGAACATTGTATAATCTAAGTAATGAAAAATGATAACACACAAAATTTGGGGTTTTTGACCCTCTGTTGACTTTTCTTGCCATGTAAGCCTATAGTTTGATTTGGTTCAATTTTCTAATCCCAAATTTTAGATTTCTCCAACGAACTGATCTCAGTTATGAATGATGATTCAAATGTGGCGCCGCATAGTAAAATTGGACTTCGTAGTAAGTAGCGGTAATTACGATACCGGTACCGTGAAGGAAGCTAAATTCAAGATATAATTGCACACTCAATGTGCAATAATTGTGTACATTTATGCTACCCTTCAACACACAGCTTATTCAGATTTTAATTAAATTTTATATTCCATAGATTACGAGTCGCTCGAGAGTCGTCGACGTGAACGGTGATTTTATTACTCTTCACTGAATATTTACCACATCAAGTTTTGTGTCATGTTCATTGGAAATACAAAAACTATTGGATTTGAAATCACAATAGGTAGGCCCACATGTAAGTACAAGCTTGCAAAATTAAATAAAAACTCATGATGCCACAGGTACCTGGTAAATCGAAAAGGACCCCTGGAGTTGCGATCAAGGAATTCAACAAAAACTATTCCCTGCAATTTGATATGTTTTAGGCATCGACAAATAGATAACATTTGGCGGGTATTTTCGACCGATATTGGATGTCGATTGTGATAGATGAGTTTTTGTTACCGGTTCGCTCGTAACGATACGGATTGGCGTCTAAATACTGAATCTCAACGCTGGTATAGCTACAAGTAGGCTTATACCTGGTTATTAAATCATGATCAACTATATATATTATCATCACCATATCGAGCTACAGACACGGTAAAAAATGGTCGATATGGGCAATTTGTCAGGCCTCAAAATGATAAACCCAAGATCTGTTTTACGAATAAGAAATTGTTGGTTGAACGATAATTAGTGGATCAAATGTTATTGCCCAGGTTGGTATCAATGAAATGTTTGTACTTTATTAATAATTAGCATTCAACACATTTTTTTAAGGCTAATAATAAAATGTGGTGTATTCCAATCTCATTTGTCCGATAGGCCTAGTAGCCAACTTCGTAGTGATATGACACCGAGAGATAATACATTCTATACTGGTGGCAAAACACTGCATCCACTTTCTTCCAACTGCTCAACCTGTATTATCCACCAGTTGTAGTACCAGTTGAGACGATGTTGAAAAAGCATGCCATACCAGTTCGTCTTCAATGCAGGTTGAGAATCGTACCACTTGAGACACTACCAATTGATTTAGCTAAACCGTTTCCAACTCTGTGATAAAAGTAGACCTTGGTCATAAACATGGGGACCAGATGTGTGCAGGGAGATTTCAGTTTCATCAGCCATAAGTGTGGCATATTTGGTAGGGCCTAGGCCTTGAATTTGTAGAACTTACAAAATCAATGGCCTACAGCACTGACCTTATGTAGTGTTTATAAAGAGTTTATAAACTAAAATGCGTAGCGAAGATTTTCATTCCATATACCGAAAAATTTTGGGCTTGGTTTTTATGTTTGTTTTTTTTGTTTTTGTTTTCTTCTGTGTGTATTTTGTACGCGTCATACTGGTCAGAAAAAGATCATCAACTCGGAACTTTTCTTTCAAATTGGTGTTATACCAGAATACTTTTTATACAACAATAAAGCAATAGAAAGCATTAAGGAACTATTAATGTGAGCAACAAGTGTCACCAATGAATTAAAACAATTAAAATTGTATTCTCGAATAACCTGTTAGCATGGTGGGAATAAGTATATTAGATGGTAATGGATAAGTAGGGTTTAGGTTTCACTGGAAATTTTGTAGGGTAGCCTTGTTAGCCAATCAACAACTCCACTTGTAAATACGTTTGCTAATTAATTTTGGGCCATCGATCAAATGAGACTATACCTTACAGTGAAGCACTCGTGGCCGGATCTTTGCGAGACGTTTCGAACCGAGGTTTTAAACTGAGTAGCATCATGGCCAGGTGTATCTGGCTTGATGCCCGCTTTCCTCCAAGACGATATTCTTTCCGAATTGCAATCCATGTCAACCCTGTCCGACGTACTAGCCTCTCCTGCCAAATCGGTAAGGCAGCAGCACACGTTCCGTGTTTCTCCCACTCGTGTTGCCACAGCGAGTATCGGTCACCGGTGTGCACATTTCCCCAGTATAGTCCCAGCTGAGATACGATTGGATCAAGTGAGCTGGATCAAAGTGCCACGATGAATTGCAGTAGCCTGGCCCTATAGTGCCCAGCTTTGTGGCCTGAAACATATTAATACCTTATGGTAAGAAATGCCCGGTACTCAGTTCTCCAGAGGGGGCCTGACCTTACAGAAGGTCCAAGTGTTGAAATCAAAGTGATCACGGTGAGTGAATAGTCTGGTGATTTAAATGGTTCTATACGCTGTGCGCATGCTATGACCACACTGCTCAGTTGCACCCATTTTCTGTACGCCTACGCCAGAAGGATTTAGATCACTTAACTAGTTGACAATGGTTTGTGGTAGAAAGTGTCAGTTAGACTTTTGTAATAGAACATTGTATAATCTAAGTAATGAAAAATGATAACACACAAAATTTGGGGTTTTTGACCCTCTGTTGACTTTTCTTGCCATGTAAGCCTATAGTTTGATTTGGTTCAATTTTCTAATCCCAAATTTTAGATTTCTCCAACGAACTGATCTCAGTATGAATGATGATTCACATGTGGCGCCGCATAGTAAAATTGGACTTCGTAGTAAGTAGCGGTTAATTACGATACCGGTACCGTGAAGGAAGCTAAATTCAAGATATAATTGCACACTCAATGTGCAATAATTGTGTACATTTATGCTACCCTTCAACACACAGCTTATTCAGATTTTAATTAAATTTTATATTCCATAGATTACGAGTCGCTCGAGAGTCGTCGACGTGAACGGTGATTTTATTACTCTTCACTGAATATTTACCACATCAAGTTTTGTGTCATGTTCATTGGAAATACAAAACTATTGGATTTGAAATCACAATAGGTAGGCCCACATGTAAGTACAAGCTTGCAAAATTAAATAAAAACTCATGATGCCACAGGTACCTGGTAAATCGAAAAGGACCCCTGGAGTTGCGATCAAGGAATTCAACAAAAACTATTCCCTGCAATTTGATATGTTTTAGGCATCGACAAATAGATAACATTTGGCGGGTATTTTCGACCGATATTGGATGTCGATTGTGATAGATGAGTTTTTGTTACCGGTTCGCTCGTAACGATACGGATTGGCGTCTAAATACTGAATCTCAACGCTGGTATAGCTACAAGTAGGCTTATACCTGGTTATTAAATCATGATCAACTATATATATATCATCACCATATCGAGCTACAGACACGGTAAAAAATGGTCGATATGGGCAATTTGTCAGGCCTCAAATGATAAACCCAAGATCTGTTTTACGAATAAGAAATTGTTGGTTGAACGATAATTAGTGGATCAAATGTTATTGCCCAGGTTGGTATCAATGAAATGTTTGTACTTTATTAATAATTAGCATTCAACACATTTTTTTAAGGCTAATAATAAAATGTGGTGTATTCCAATCTCATTTGTCCGATAGGCCTAGTAGCCAACTTCGTAGTGATATGACACCGAGAGATAATACATTCTATACTGGTGGCAAAACACTGCATCCACTTTCTTCCAACTGCTCAACCTGTATTATCCACCAGTTGTAGTACCAGTTGAGACGATGTTGAAAAAGCATGCCATACCAGTTCGTCTTCAATGCAGGTTGAGAATCGTACCACTTGAGACACTACCAATTGATTTAGCTAAACCGTTTCCAACTCTGTGATAAAAGTAGACCTTGGTCATAAACATGGGGACCAGATGTGTGCAGGGAGATTTCAGTTTCATCAGCCATAAGTGTGGCATATTTTGGTAGGGCCTAGGCCTTGAATTTGTAGAACTTACAAAATCAATGGCCTACAGCACTGACCTTATGTAGTGTTTATAAAGAGTTTATAAACTAAAATGCGTAGCGAAGATTTTCATTCCATATACCGAAAAATTTTGGGCTTGGTTTTTATGTTTGTTTTTTTTGTTTTTGTTTTCTTCTGTGTGTAATTTTGTACGCGGCATACTGGTCAGGAAAAAAGATCAATCAACTCGGAACTTTTCTTTCAAATTGGTGTTATACCAGAATACTTTTTTATACAACAATAAAAGCAATTAAGAAAGCAATTAAAGGAACTATTAAATGTGAGCAACAAGTGTCACCAATAAATTAAAACAATTAAAATTGTATCTCGAATAACCTGTTAGCATGGTGGGAATAAGTATATTAGATGGTAATGGATAAGTAGGGTTTTAGGTTTTCACTGGAAATTTTGTAGGCTAGCCTTGTTAAGCCAATCAACAACATCCACTTTGTAAATACGTTTGCTAATTAAAATCCAAGATTTCTAAAAACTTTGATAACTCATTTTTACAAAAATTCGAACTCGGTTAATTCGAACCTTTAAAAACTATCCTAGGGTAATGCAGCATAGATGCCAAATGTACGCGATTTATTCTGCCAATAGTATTTTCGATCCCTAGGGGCACAAATTATTTTTTCTGCAAATAGTATTTCCAGTTCTTCGCCGCAGAAATATTCGTGTGACGTCACAATTTCTTCTCTGCCAATAATATTACTGATGCTACCAGGCCGAAAAATCTTTCTGCGAATAGTGTTTCCGGTTCTAGTAGACAGAAAATGTTTTCTGCCAATAGGTATGCGTGTGCTTGGAGGCAAAATATTTTCTGCGAATAGACACTTCGAAAAAAATATATCTGACTATAGGCGTACCATTGATTCATAAATTCAATGGGCCTACTAACCTATCGCTAAAAGTTTTTATATCATATTTGAAAAACCAAAAAAGTAGAAAGGGCAGTATTCGAACCCACAGTCCGCCTTAACCACTGAATGATTGTGTAATAAGTGAGTTAAATATTTCTGTTGTTTCTACTGTTGGAGCGGAGAGATTGGGTACGCTCGGGAGCCCACGTGACTTCACTTCGGACTGATCCATTTTTCATCAAATTCCTCCCGTGTGCAAGATTCCATGATTATTGGGGGGTCAGTCGACCTCACTGATCCCCAGTTCAGCACCCCTGCTGGAGACCTAATTTCGGCTGATATATGCATAGGCTTACCATATCCCGTGTACAGTCCAAATGTCTTTAATAGCTGGTAAAATGCATGTATGTCCCGGAACTACCTCTTTCCATGACAAACAGACAGTAGTTGGCCAATGTTGAGTAAAGATCAGTATATCCCAATCTTCTTTACTTGTAGCGGAAGAGCTAAAAATATTAGAAAATAGATTTCACACACTTGTGCTGTTTCAGGCAAATTGTATAATAGCGTTATTTTAATTCACTTAGCCTACCCATCAACATAGCTGATTATTATACAATACAGAATAATACTGATAATTTTACATTGCATTATGAAAACGAAATAAAACAAGACCTAGACCATTGACCTAAACTGTCGTCTAGACCATTGCCCTATAACCATTGAGATGCCTATACCAATGCCTATACGTTGCTTAAATGTAGTCCAATGACGTTTCACTACTAACGAGCACTCTTTCCACGGAAGTGGCAACACTGAAACCAACTAGTATTTGACTGAAACAAACCTGAAATAAACCTAGCAAAAAATGTACTATTTGCACTACGCCCATCTTTATCAGTGTTACCAGATTGGTCGCCTTATCGCAATTTGGGCAATTAAACAATGTTATTAGCGATCAAAATAATTACAGTGTCACCTGTCGCCAAATTGGGCGACTTGAAAGACAACTGTTATTACTTTTGATAAAATGTTGAAAAAATCAAATTCTATTCATGTTGGCGTGTTTGTTTTTCAATTTAAATGTGGATAGAGCACTTTGTATTAATAAAAATATATGCTGAAACATCTTCCCTTCCTCCTTCCCCACAGTCCATACTTTAATGAGCACAAGGCTTTTTTTTGAATATCAAAAAATTTCGTCGACTTGGAGCGACATTCTATGAGGTTTCCCTTTCCGATCTGGCAACACTGCATTCTTTATCACTATAGTTAGGGCGGCGGTTAGGCCTAACCTAAAAACGTACGTTATCTTTTGAGCCGATATTTGGCCCAATATGCACAAACATGAAACTCACGACAGATATAGATCCAGTGGTGCATTATGCTGTTGTGAATACTTGAATAACCAACAAGAACGAAGCCACTTACTGGCGTGTTGCTGCAATTGTCAAGATTTTGATGAAACTGTTGACAGGTAGGCCCATTCAAATTCAATGGTAGGGCCTAGGAGGCTTAGGCATGGCCATTGAATTTGTAGTGTTTACACTGCAAATTCAATACCATGGCATGGACATTGATTTGGGCCTATGTAAGTTCTCTTACAAAATTAGTTACACAATTAGTACTGATTAGTAAGCTACCATAGGGCCTATATCCCTTTAAGATATTTATATACTCAGTGGTTCTAATGGTTCTACCATTAAGTATTAATGGTTCTACATTGATTATGGCTTGGAGCTTCTTTATCATAATATAAAGAATGTGTGCCGACTCACGTCTTCCAATTGGAGCATTTCCGCCGTTATAGAGTGTCCCATTTGCCTGTCGCGCAACTATCGCTTTTCATATTGAACTGCTGAACACGTCTCGATAGGTAACATGCGGGATGCTCATATTATTGTTTGATAGCAGTCAAATAATTACGTCAAAACTCAAAAGTGACATGCACACTTGGCCAAATTCAAATGCCACTTGGCCAATTAAATCCTCAAGTTATGTGGGATTCAAGAAAACTGGAACGAATTGTCATTAAATGAAAATTGAGATTGATGACCTGGTAAAGTGTAATAACAAGACAATTCCAGGAGGCAGGAGAACTGCCTTCACACTCGGCTCTCTATATCATTAATCTATGCAAAGGCACAAAATCAGAACAAAATAATACAAATTTCTCTTATATAAAATGAAAAAACAACGGTATGGTTTACGTGAATACATCTCGATGATTTTTCTTGACAAGCAGTACAGAATTATATTTATGTCATGGTCATCAGCTCATCGTCCAATTGTCTGGATCGTTTCGGTGAACTTTGGTTCACCATCCTCAGGAGTCGTTCAGTGTTGGATGATGGCAATCGAATGGTACGACGCTCTTCTTCGATGCCAGTACTTACACTCGCTCGTTTTGGGAAACTCGCCCTCTGATTGGCCCAGGCTGTCTTGAGCTGGTGTCCTGGCTCTCGCGTCTGGTTGGTCCGGGAGGTATGCTGCATGTGGCCAATGGGATTCTCGTGTTGGTCAGTCGTCGTCTCGCGGTTGGGAGTCATGTCCTCCCGCATGTGCTATGGTGCACTGACTACGAGTATTGGGCCTCGATTTAGTCGAAGTAGCGGCGGTGTTAGATGTTCATAACGACCCTGCTGCGGTCAGTTGTTTTGCTGACCCTACGGAGAATGGCGGCATTTGGTAGAACTGTTGATGATGACGGTCTCTGGCTCGTGCTATATATATATATATATAGGCCTATATATGAATATGATTTCAATAGCTTTTTCTGGTGAACCACTAGTCAGTTAGTATTAGGCCTATTTCAATAACCGACTGGTGGTTAACCAGGAAAGCTATTGAAATCATATGACCCGATAGCTGGGGTAGCTGGAAGATGTCGATTCAAAGGCAGTGCAATTTCCTGTCAATTTGGGGTGTGATCCACAAGTCTAGAAATATGTGACTTTACGAGATATCAAAAATTAAAATTGTTCAAGAAGATCTTCCTCCCTGGTGAAATTGGTAACGCGTCAGATCGACAATCTGGAGATCCGGGTTACGGAGGGTACGGAAGCAAAAGGTCCAGACACGAGTAGAACAAAAAAAGAGTCGCTAGCGGTAGTAACTGAAGTTACCGCTGGACGTGGGTTCGAGTCCTGCATAAGGTATGGGTTTTTGTGAACGTCCTTTCACCTATCATAACTACATCGTTTCATTATCTTCCGCTCATTCGTACCCCCGTGTAACCTAGCTGTTGGTGGGGTCGTTGAGCAACATGAAAAAAAAAAGCTAAAGAAAGAGAATACCACAGTGACATAGCAACACAGGTTGTGCTCACAGCTTCACAATATTGTTACTACTCCTGTGCATCCTGCACAACATCTATAATAGGGTGTGTTCAATGCACGTCGAGTCATTCGGTGTAGAGGTCTTGTCGAGTTCGGTCCTGTTTATTCTCTAGACAGGTCATTTTTTTATATCCGAGGATAGGTGGTGTGATCCACCTGCAACGTCAAGGGAGTTGGACAACGTGGGGAGTGGAGTCTCCACGGCTTTTGTCTTATTATGAGCGGCACTATCCGGAAAGAAACAACAACATCATGTATGTCCGCGAAAACTTGAAATCGAATATATATTCTTCGACCAGTGACTTGGAAATGAATCTGCCTAGTACTGTAATGAATTAATAGATAATTTCTGATTTTTCAGGCTTGTTATATGTGAGAGAGTCCCACTTAAGCGGTGGTCAGGAATTGTGACTACGTTTCAAGACCGTTTACGAATACCGTGGCAAGGTGGTGCCAAACAGATATCCATGGACTCGGTCATTCCAATATTAACATTGCCTTTTCTAGGTTACATAGCTTCACAAAGTTTACTATGCTCTTTGGTTGTATTTGTCAGTTTACAAATTTGTATGTGCTATTTATATCATGTTTTTCTGAAAGTTCTTCCTAGAACAAAGTTCTTTATAGTTTGGAGTTTTACGTCGTTAATATTATTATTACTGGTATTTGAATTGAATGTAGTTCCTTTATTAGAAATACTCCCCGAAGAGAACTTTGTGTTAGTTGGATTAGTTGTATCTGCTGTGTGGTGTGCTCACAAAGTAAGAGGAAACGCCCCGCTGAATCACGTCACCAACACGGAGGTGGTCGAAGCAAACACCGATCTGACGTGTGCAGTTTGCCGGAAGAGGGTTGCACCTCGCACGTACCATTGCCGAATCTGCCAATCGTGTATTATCAAACGTGATCATCATTGTGTATGGTAAAGGAATATTCTATTCAATCACTATTGTAAGCTAGGCAAACACAGAATATGAGTTGTAAGATGAGCGAGATATCCATGTGAAGTATACTCGATAACTGTACACACCTTGATTCATATAAACTACACTTCATTCGGTTCCTATTGAATTTAGGGAGCCGTGAATCTATCTCTGCAATATTTTCTGCTATTATTTGTATCTATTTGAAGAATAAAAAACATTTATTAGATATTTTTCTTCAAAACGGCTGGTCCAAATTGCGCACAAGTTTATAATAATGTGTATCATGTATGTGTTTACATTCAGTGATATTTTGAATTTAGTCAAGAGAGATTTTATTTTTCAAATTTTCTTGCCCAGCCTAATCTAATTAGGTTTTCAGAAACTTTGAAATGGTATTTTTCAAAGATGGTCCTACCGATTTAATCCCAAAACTATACAGTTCTAAGTTGAATAAGTCTACGTGTACAAAAAAAGTTTCATGTTGATCGGTTAAACCGTGCGACCTGTGCAGTGCTTACAAACAGAAAAAAAACACGGATAAAGCTCCGTAAGAGTGGGGTGGAAGTCTTCGCTAACGCTCATCTAATAATATCTCCCTTTTCTTCAGTGGATATTTTAAGCTATCAAATTTATATTTCTCGTTACATCTCCATAGTCAAATTAATATTCAAACAATATCATATCACAATTGTAGGCTATATAGAACTCATATCATAGCCGATAGGCACCCGTATTTGTAAACCTATGTAGATTTTGAGACAAATCAATTTGAAAACTTTTTGAAACTTACATTTCCTCATTTAAAGAAAGTGTAACACCAACGCAGGAAATTTTTAATAGTTTACATCTGCATTTATTTTTTAGGCATAGTCCCTTTATATGGTAATACAGTGGTCTAGAAGATGGCTAATTTTCAAATTCAATTGATGAGAAAATATGAAGAAAGTTGAAGAATGAAATGTTTGTACATCAGAAGATAGCTAATTTTCAAATTCAATTGATAAGAAAATATGAAGAAAGTTAAAGAATGAAATGTTAGAACATCTATCAGTGGAGTATTATTCTGATTGTGGTCCAGGCTAGATTGCTGTATTGGAGAGAAGAATCATCGGCTGTTCGTGATGTTGGTGCTGCTCAGTATTGGTGCGTTGACATATGGGGCTATCCTAACACTCACCTCGGTCTGTCATCCGTTCTTCTTCATGAATCTGTTCCTACTGCCAGATGATTGCAGTGATGTCTATCATGACTTCGAGTGAGTATTAATCACTAATCAGATTCGTAGTAACTCGGATACAGCAGTGGCATGCGCTGGATTACAGGCCAGTAGGATGTGTCATGCGATATCAGAGAGGGGACTCCGCAGCCAACCCGTCGACAAATTGTTTTCATTTTTCTATGTTTCACTGTTGAATATTAAAGATGATACCATCAGATTCGGACTGTGGGTACAGATGCCTCGCGGTTAAAGTAAACCAACACCTCTACCCACCTAATTGAATAAATTTATTAATTAACTAATATTCAATTATGTGTACCTCTATGTGATGTGCGGACTGTTATAAGTAGGCCGGTCTATTGATAGGCCTTTATAACTAGAACATTTCCTATGTAGCTCTTAGCGGAACCTCTGTTCATTGACATAGCACCCAAGTTCAGACTCGTAGCATATTTGATTCAAGTGAGGGGAAAGCATAGTTATTATTATAGTTCTTGGGTTGATCCTTGGGTTGAAAAGAGTGTCGCTCAGATATTGACTTTTGGAATGGCAAATGAAATTAGATATGCATTTGGGACTAATGAGTAATGGAGTCTGCCTTATATCATGTAAATAAAACCCATCTTTCATGAGAGTTTTGAGTTGAAGAAACTTACGTACGGTTGCAGTTACATAATGTGGTCGATCAAGCTTCATTAAAATCTATCCTGAAGAAAATATATTGGTATTAAACGCACTAAAACTAGAAGCTTTTGTGCATACGCACATCAGGCACAGTCTGTGAAAAAATGGTCAAGTGTGCCTAGATTTTATTTAAACCAAAATTTAACTTTGGAAAAAAAATGAATGTTGATTAATTGAATGATGAATGTGGATGCAAATGTACATCCATGAAAAATGTTGTATTTAGGAGTGTGTTATCAAACCTTGTCTCTTGTTCTTTTAGACCTACAAGTTACAACTAATAGAAGCATTATTTGTTTTTGTTGTAGGATTGCGTTGTGCTTCGTTAGTGCCCTTTACTGCATAGTACTTGCATTTCTATTACTACTGATGTTGTTTCACCAATGTTGGATCATTTCGCTGGGTGTTACGGGACAAGAATGGCGGAACATGCAACGGAGTGAGCGACGATGCCTCGGCCTGAGCTCTGATCGCACGTATAACCGAGGTGTGCCGCGCAACTGGCTGTCGTTCCTCTGTTGGCATACAGAGACCAACTAATTTAACTGGCTACTTTAATCTAGTCAATGAGAAGAAAATCGTATGGCGTAGTGTAGGCGTACGGTGAAATACTAATAACTCGAAGAGACGTTACCAGATAGGTGTACCTTATATTTATATATTTATATTTCTTATATTTCATGCAAATAGACATTAATAGGCCTATTACTTAAGGTTTCCGTTTGATTAAAAATTGTGATCGAAACGATGGTGTAATCCAATCGACATTGGGAAATTTCAGAAGAATGAATAAATTGAGACGGAAAAATGACAATTGTGATTATAAAACAGATGGGTTGTTGGCAAGTGGTCGGCGAATGAACGTAAATAGCTGATGATCGACGGCAGTTGAGTGGAGTGTTGTGTGGGAGAGAGAGAGGGAGGATGTTGAGCTTGAGCCAAGTAACCGCTTGACGGTCTTGGAATGCAAACCAGTGCTCTCTCGTACACAGTTTGAATTTTCTGAACATGTCTTATCATTTTATTATTTCAAACAATGTTATCAGTACAACTTCAAATATTCATGGATTGAACTTGAACTTACGACTGTAGTGACATAGTGTTGTGTGAGTTGTGTGTGTTGTTTTTTCTGACCAATAAATGAAAGTTGATGATTTTCTGTTCAAACTACGTATATTCAATTGTTCAAACAATGCAAACATCTAATTATTACAGTACAAAAGTGCTTTGCTGTGTACGCCTATACACTTTTTTCACTAATCGAGAGTTGAAACCAGCACACGTAGGGGAATTTCGAACCCAGTTCGATCCCCGTTGCCGTCCAGCTTTACATGTTTTTTTTATGGTTTCCCTCTGTAGTCTAGGCTAATGCCGGGATGGTTTGCAAAATATAGGCCACGAGCGCTTCCTTTTCGCTATTTTTCCCATTACCCAAGAAACCTTCATCCCATCTTCTCATTAAGTGCGTCGTTGAAAACCCGGTACACAGGGGGACTGTAACAATATAATCGAGAGTTGAAATTTCATGTTGCGATTAATTTCGAGAGTATAGGATCCAGTGCAGATTGCAAGTGAAGCAAATTTCATGTGCTCATGACAACAAATTTCACCTATACAACAAAGCATTATTCCAGAATTATTCAGAATTTGTCCCAAGCTAATAATGAATGCATTTGAGCAATTTCAAGATCTAGGATTTGAGCTTGATTAGTTATTACCGTATTCATTCAGACTACTTACTTGTATCTGTGTGGGCATTGTGTGAGGAAACTCTCCAAGTACTGTACCTGGATATAGAAGAGAAACAATGTATTGCGTGTCTGTAACATCTCAGTTATAGGGCTAATCTTGACTATTATAACGGTCATGTGTGAGTGAGTACACTGAAACCTCTATCTATCGTTTTTCAAATAACCTGGATAGTGAAACCATCCATACAGGAAAACTATGCGTCCAGGAAATTTTGACAATCATTATATGGGGGTGGGTATGACAGAATAAATGATAGAAGAGGGGAGATGATGCATCTATAGAGGTTTCACTCAATGTGGCTGTTAATATTGAAACGGATACAATCAGATAGGAATTAGATTTTTAATAATAGGGTGGGTTTAGATTCAGATCTTGACTTAACATTTGTAATAACTGTACAATACCACTTTTTTTTCTTCAAGAGTGCATAGAAGTCACTTGTGGTGTCAGTTTTAGGTGGAAACTTTTTTTGACATGAGATGACAAACTGCGAACCCTCATCATTAATTCAAATCATAGTTAGATTGGCCTATTCACAGTGTCAACTCACTCTGCACACTGTATCATAGGCGCCGACTTCTGAAAATTCCGACGGGTGCTCTAATTTTCTAGCAAAACATGTCAGAGCCCAATGGGGGTGTGTGGGGGTTCGCCCCCCACCCTGCCCCGCAGGGAAGATTTTGAAAATTCGTGTTCTTTGTACATATTTTATTAGTTCAAGAAGACTTTCATAATAACAAAGACATCATAATGGACTTTTTTAAAATTGATTTTGCTACTCCTTCCCCAAGCCCCGCAGGTATTTTCTTGAAATATGGACATTTTCTAAGTATTTTTTTACATAATGAACGTGAACTAGGTAAAAGTTCCTTTTTCGGTCACAAAATTGTCAAAAGTTCAAAAGTTCGCCGGTGAAACGTTTTTTCCAAACGAGTAGTACATTTTTCCATGACGATTGTACTTGAGTGAGAGAGAAGGAGATAGACGCGGTTTTCTGACCAATCCGAAACGCTGATTCATGCTCAGTTTGGCGGTGTTTCCATTAATAATTTTGAGCGCTCCCTGATTTGTAAAATTGGATTGAAGTAGAAATTAAAGTTCAAACGACTTAAATTGTTGATAATTTTGAAAAAATCCCTTCTCATTTATCCTTCTCCTCACGGTAAGCCCTACCAATATTAGCTATATAATACTGTCCGGTGGTCCAAATTGACGTTAAGAGCAAAAAAAAATCGCGGAATGAACTTTCACGTGAACTTATGTACTTTTCACACGAACTTGAACTTTTCAGAATAAAATATAGAAAATGAACTTGAACTTTTTAAAAGTTCATTCTCACAGTACTGAACTGAACTTTTTAAAAGTTCTTCTTAAAAAGGAACTTCCCCAACACTGCATATCACCTACACTTGATTCAACAAGGTATTCTTATATCCATGTTTGTAGAAGGAGAACTAAATTATTGTAGAAACTCTGGTAATTTACGTAATCTCGTTGGAAATTGAAATATTCAACGTTTATGGACGAGTTGCGTTTCGTGCAAAACAGTTCCTGAATATTGCTCTGGGGTACTTCTCTGGAACACGAGTGCATAAATCTGTCAGCTGACCACTCACAGCCACAGCACCGTCCTAAGCGTGCGCTATCAACTCATTCACTACCCGTACCACATGGTCCATAAGAACGCCTGCCGGAACCTCTCCTCTACTTTACCATCGTCACCAACATATTGCATGACTGGAGACATTTGTGATAAATTACTGATTTCAGTTGTCTCGTCAGAGAGGATAGCAATGAACGAGGTTTCAAGTATTTCTTGTTTGATTTTGTCAACAAAAATGGTCAACAGAATCTGTCAGATCATTAAAAATGTGATTATGAGTTTCCTGAAATATGGTAGTAGTTTGCAGGTCGTGGTCACTAAGAAGTGCTAGTGTTTTTGTTGTTCAACTTTAACGAATCGTAGAATATTTTCCAAGTTTCAAAGATTTTATTTTAAAACATTCAGCATTGTTCATCTACAACATCATCAAGAAATACTCTGTATATTTGAAAACGACAATGTAATAGGAAATGTGACGCCTTTCAGGAGCGTGTATACAACGTGAACGATGATAAAGGATCCAGTACAAGTCCTGAAGTAGCTTCACTTATACCTGGTGTATCGTCAACCAACCCTTCGAGCCCAGGCAACTCACGCACGCCCGAGAGGGTCGTTACCCCTCCGCCCACACCACCCGAGCGCCCAGGATCCAATTAAGGCAGGGTGAATTAAATTATTTACACATTACCGTAATTGAAAAACCATCCAAAATCATTAAAATAGGGTAGTCATATACCTAAATGTTTGTGTCATTGTATTACAGTGTGTATACATTATTAAATACGCAAGGCTGGTACGAAATCAGATTTTTAGAAGAATGGAGAAAAGTGCACATAATGTAAAAATCTGTCCAAAAAATTGCAACAATAATTGATCACGAATTCGATAGAGCTTTAGGTAAACCAAAATCAAATTACCATTCAATACAACAACGGCCATTCGTGGAACATAATTTCTTTTAAAAGTATGACTGAATTGGTTTTTGAAACAATACCATGGAAGTAACGTAACAGTCTAAAACTTGGCATATTCAATTTTTCTTATAGAAAAAAGAATACTAGTGCCAACATATTTGTTCATTTCAACGCTTGAAGTGCATAATAATTTTAGTTATTTGTTGCATCAACACTATTTAGTTTTTGTGAAACAGAAATACTTTTAACAATCAATCAGATATGTCGGGAATATGTTTGATTATTATTACTACGAGTAGACGGCGTGAGGTTCAATAACAATATTTTACATCATTTGATGTGATTAATGAATATTTCAAACAAAAAACATTTGTATTTTATTTGTATTTGATGAACATTCTTGTAGATGTGCTAGATGCACGGTGGCAAGATATTTTTATTATTCTATCAGATAATTCTTTGGAATTCTAATCATTTCTTTGCAGTTCTTCCATTTTCTTTGAGTTTATTCCAGTCTTTTTTCGTCCTCTGGACGAAACCATTTTTCCCTATATTTGAGTGAACTCTCTCCACCTCCATTCTTTCTCCTCCCCTATCACTTCTTTGGATCCCCTTTCCAACTCTTCTGCCTAGTTCTTCCCATCCAGTGCAGTTGTGTCTTGCTTTAAAGAAGTTGCTCATGCAGTCTAGTCCTTCGTCTCCTTGTTGCCAGGGTTTCCCATTTCAGTTGTTCGATCATTATGGTTGGTATTTCTAGTTCTTTCTGTATCACTTCCTTGCTATTCCTAACAGTCCTCTATCTCTTGACTCTCCCCAATACCCTTCTTGCATACTGTGTCCTGAGGGCCCCACACTGAACTAGTGTACTCCAGTGTAGGTCTAATGAGTGTCATGGATGCTTTGTTTTTAATTTAAATTCCTGTCCACTTCTGTTGTCTCATAACAAAATTTAATGATCTAATCCCTAAACATATCTAATCCCTCATCAGGGATCTAATCCCTCATCTAAACATTGATTTGGGGAAAGTGAATAAACAATACACATACACCACAATCGTAGAAATGGCAGTGTGCAAATACATGTCAAATAATACCAAATAAATGTACCGTTATATGTACATTATACTACCAGCTGACTAAAATACGGTCGAATGGGTCTCTATTTGAAATACGAGTTTTAAACGTGATGATTCCACAAATTGCTCGATGTAATTTATACACTTGAATACCCACTTAATGTTTTCTGCACACAATTATGCAAATCTTATTCGTGAAGCTGAAGTTTTAACATATTTAATGATTATCCTTTATAGAACACATCCACAAAAAACTTGCAATTATTTGTAAATTCGTGAAGCTGAAGAAGTTTTAATATATTTCATGTGTATCCTTGATAGAACTACCGGTACATCTACAAAAAACTTGCAATTATTTGTAAAGATGTGTTATTTTTACATTTCATTCATAGACTGAAAATACTGTGCTGTTCATACGCTCTTGAATCGAGCATGCAATATTGTTTTTAACATTCCATTCCAAGACCGAACGCCAACAAAAACAACAAAATTAGTATTTAATTTATAATTAGTACACAAAGAAACTAGACATTTTTATAGTATTATATACTATTATATTTCCAGCATAACTGTTTAATCATTGAAGACAATTATTGTTATTTGGAATTAATATCAATTCATTTCCATTCCTAGTAGATCCTACAATGTATACATATAAAAATATAAAACTATTAGAAGACATACAAACATAATACAGATGCCAAATTCCTCAACCTTCATTTTTGTAATGAAAAATTATAAAAGTATAAAATGCATTTTAAATGCTCATTAAAAATAATCTCCTAAACACTTTATGTTGTACCTTCATCTTAAATCCCTTGTACTAATCTATTTCCATTTTCCAGTAATGTCCTATTAATTGTTTCCTTACTGACAAAGATAGTTTCTCTCGTATCTATCTTACACTTATCCACTGATAATAGTGTACCACAGATGTTACCAAGTTGAAAGTGTATTTCCAACTAACCAATCTGATATGTCACGTTTCTTCTGTAGAGATATGACAAAAACGGTACAAAGTAGTAGGCCTACAATCTTCACCTTTGCTGTGTACCCTCTTTCTTTTAGTATTGTGGAGGCCCTGGCCACTGGGTTTGACTTTACTGGTCAGACACATTTGAAATAGCATGCAACTCTTTGGATTTTTTTTTTCAATTCATATTGGACTCAACAGCATAGGCGCCGACTTCTGAAAATCCGACGGGTGCTCTAATTTTCTAGCAAAACATGTCAGAGCCCAATGGGGGTGTGGGGGGTTCGCCTAGGTAGCTTAGTTGCTAGCGTTGGTGGATTCGGATTACGATGCGAAAGGTCCTGGTATCGAATACCATTGGGGACTGCTTTTTTTCTGTCATATTTTGTTTAATATACCCATATGCAATGGTACGAATCCTCAATGGACATTAGCTCGGAGACAATTCCTCTCTTCACTGGATGAATTAATCACACTGTAATAACTCTCATTACTGAATTGTTACTGAATAGTAATTGTTGAGTGAAATATGACAAAAAAGCAGCTCTGTATGGGTTTCGATAGCGAGCCTCTCCGGACCACTATCCGAAATCGTCTACGCTAGCCACTCAGCTACCTGGACATATGAATTTTGCAAAGTTGTCGAGATAGTTGAAGAAGAAATTATAAATAAAACTCGACCTGTCGATTGCTCTGCTACCCTGGTAGGAATACTGGACTGTTGACCAATTTGCTCGAAAACTTTTGTTCGTGGAAAATTGACTCAAGTACCAGGGAAGCAGAATACCCCAACAGGTATTCCACCTGACACGACAAGTAAATTCTAAAATATCTCGATAACTTTCTAGGTAGCTGAGTTGCTAGCGTTGCCACTGTCCGGAAATTGATGTGGAAGGGCAATTGATATCGAATACCATGAAGTTTGTTTTTTGTCATACTTTGTTCAACTAGATGCAGTTGTGCTAATCTGTAATGGATATAAGCTTGAGAGAGAAAGCCTTTTTGTCCTAGATAAATTACTCACATTTCAATAATTCACATTACTGAATCAAACTAGGCTACTGAATTAGATTAAATTCAATACCCCGATTTCTAGTGAGTTATAACATAATTCTTCTTTTGCTTTTTTTTGTCATTATATAATTTTTTATATCAAAACGACTGATTGGATTTCAATGAAATTTCGGAATAATGTGTATCATTATTATATTGAAATTTGGTGAAAATTTGAAATTCTTCGAAGGACATTTTTTTTATGAAAATTCTTCTCTGGCTTATTCTTATGGGTTATTTGGAAAATGGATAATTAGTTTTCTCAGAAGTTGTGCAACCGATTGCGTATAAAAACTAATGGGATTCAATCCGAGTGATGACACATGGGCATGCCAAGTTTCAATCGAATTTGAATTTTCGTCTGACCTGTAGAGCACGAACAAAAAAAAAAAAAAAAAAAAAAATTTACATTTTTTCGGGTCAAGTGAAATTGAGTCTTTGCTTCGCTCATCCAATTATTAAATGTTTGCCATTTTCTATTTTTTATCCCCTGCCATTCTGCCAATGCAATCCAAATTCACTCACTACAACACATATGAAACTATTATACTATAAAAACTATAAATAGTATTCAACGGCTTCGCGGTATATTCTCTCCTATTTTTTTTGTCCCGGATTTTTTTTTCCCACTTATGGTCACCCTATGTTTTAATCATTAATAATTTTAATCGTTGTACAATTTCATTGGTTAATGGTTAAACTTGTTGATTGGATTCTTAATGGGTTCCTCAATAGCTTTGATTGATATAAACAAATCATCTTATATTTTTGTCAAAACTCTACCTGAAATTAATAACATTTGATTTTCGACCAACTCGTATGTCCCGTGATTTTTACGTCATAATACCCAGCATGCATAGCAATGAAAGCATGTCTCTCTGAACTTCTGAACGCACAATCTGATCGCATCCAAGATGGCTTCCGAGATTGGGTGATGTCGAAGGTAAACTTTTTCAGCATTTACTGTCGTATGTTACTCCGCATGCATAATTAGTTATTATGGATTTTCATCAATAGTGGTTTTAAATCTAGTGAATGAACTAACAATGATCATACTGACAAGGGAAATTGCGAAATTAATATCTTTTCCATTTAGGCCTAGCCTACGCGTACCTTGCCGTGATGGGCCATGGCCTTAGACGTAGGCCTAGGCGTAAGCTTCTAATTCTTTGAATTTTTTACTTTGCGATCATAGTCACTTGATTTCAACGTGCAAATTTTTCTGAGACCCAACCTAATTAATAGCTGGTACCTAGATGTAGAGTTTCAAAATTTTTAAATTTTTGGGATAGGCCTAGGCATTGAATTTGTAAGTTGGCCTAGGTCAATAGGCCTAGGCCAGCACTTGCTGATTTCTCACCCTGATACACGTGATCACTGAGTAGGCGGTAGGCCTAGGCACAGGCCTACCGGTACATGAACAAGAATACTTGCCGTTGATTGCTGCCTAGGTCCTGGCTGAAAAGTCATGTAGGCCTATGTTCGTACCTCATGCCTACGACCCACATGGTAGGCCTACATCGTAGTAGCTTCTGCCTATGCCCTTCTGGATTGCTGGCATAGTCGGCCTACGCCAGACTCTCGAGTCTTAAATTATAATAATTTAAGAATAATTCAGAAGACTGGGGTTCGATTCCCATTGTTGTCGACCATCCTGACTGTGTTTTGTGATTCTTTTCTGTCAAGTTCATACTGAGATGGTAACGTGACAAAAGGCCGTGACCACTTCCTTCACTATCCAAAAATATCCAATAAAATAACCTGTCGTCTGATCTTCCCACCGTCATCCTTCATTCATTGACACCAAAAGCTCTTGAGTCATCATTGCATTGCATTGTGGAACCCAATATAAAACAAAATAACTGAGATGTGTGGTTGAGTAGCTAGCACAATGAACCGTCATTCAGGAGCCCGGGATTCGATTCCCGCCATGAGAGTTTTTTCAAGGTTTTCCCCTCATTCAGGTTTATACTTGCATGGTTATCTCAACAACAGACCATGACTGACTCCTTCACACTATCCATAAATAGGCCTACATGATGGAATAACCTTCCATCTCATCATCCCATCATCTCATATAATCATTCACTGATGCCAATAGATCTTGGTCATCAGTTCAATGTGTCGTTGAGCCCAATAAATATAAATGAAGTATATAGACCTTGAGCGCTTGAATATACTTGATAAAATCAACTGTCCCCGTGGCTCAGTCGACTATCGCGCACTGTGTTGGGAAATGAAGTCACTGTTGGGCGTGGCTTCGAGCCCCGCATAAGGAATGAGTTTTTGTAAACATCCTTTCTCCTATCATCACTTGCTCATTCGTACCCCCGTATATCCTAGCTATTGGTGGGGTCGTTGAACAAATGAAGAATGTAAAATTAATAAAATGAATAGATGAACTGTAATAGACTTCAGGATAAATTACCAAACTATTTTTAATGTTACAGCTTGCACGAGCACTTCACACCATACCACCACTACGGACGCTCGTCGAACAACAACGCTGGCTTCTCATTGGCTGGCTGACATCACAAACAACACGCTGGCTCATGATTGGCTCGCTGTAACTTCATATCACGACGGTATTCACTGGTAAGCCCGTACTCCATCTCGTTATTGAATATAGCAGACAGTATTCTAACAATGCTAGACAAAGTATGGTCGTCCATTTTTACAGAGGTTCTTTGTGGTTTCCTTCTGTAGCCAGGTATCTGAGATGGTTGCCACGACCGCTTCCTTCCCACTATCTAAAAAACCTTCAACGCATTATCCCATCGTGGCATCTAAGTCAAGCATTCACGCCATTAGATCTTTAACATATTAAAGTAGGCCTATGTCGTTGAACCTAATATAATTTTAAATATAAAGAATTAAAGGTGATTCAATATACTTATCCTTCAATATTTGATATAAATATGTTCATATAGGCCTATCATATAATTATATTTTAGAAAAAATCTGAATTGAAAATTAGTCAAAAAATGTTGATTATCATGATTTTATTGATTTCCCAAGCAAACAGTTGGCCTATGAAATCTATGTAAAACTTCAATTGAACTATTTAGGATATCAAGAATAGCAACAATAGATCACTTAGGCCTATGCAATTATGTTTCTGTCAGATTCAAATTGCAGTAATACGTCCACAATAAACTCACAGAAAGATGATTTCGATTTTTAAAACTTCGGATCAACCAAAAAACGAGTTTTCGACGAGAATGGTCACTTTTCCCGCTTTAGTACTCGGCCCGAGAGAAAGCAACGTTCAGTAAGGCCTTGGCAACGGTTTCTATTCCGTAGTTTTTGCCGGTATTATAGCCGCTATGCCATTACAGGCTGAATTGATTCGACAAGACTGTTTTCTAACTGTCTGATGAACGTAGTGGAAAACTGTTTTAGTCTTCGTCCTGGTCTTGCTTCGGATGCTACGATTCACAGCTGTCGTAGTTTTGGTTTCGGTCTCAAGCTCGTCCTTCAGTTCAACTTGATTCCATTTCGTAGCAATAAAAACTAGGTGCTCCCAAGAATAACGAGTCGGATGCTTTGAATAATCAGAATAGTTGCGGCAAGGTGGCTTTGAGGATGGCCAAAATCAATTACGCCTATGCACTCTTGGAAGTTTTGAACAGTTATAATTACTGTAATCAATTGTGAACAGAGTTGGTTCTAGGATCGGTAAAACGCTAAAACTCTCATTAAACTGTTCTGAATGGATGTACGGTACGGTAAAAATTATAGTATCTAGGCATTAGTCCATGTGACATATCTTGGGCCTACCTAACTCAAACCAGCATCAGAAAATACTAGACACCAAACAAAATAACCTATAACTAGCTGCTAGCATGCTATTATATGTTCAGTTTATCTTGATATAGCAAATAATTTTCAAATTTACTGCTAGATGTACTAATTACGTTACGGTCTGCGCTGGACCTCACATCGTAGTGTCTGAACTAAAACATTGATATCTTGAAAACTGCTTATCCACCCAACACGAAGCTTTCTGTCCAGGCTCATGCCGGGATGGTTCCTACAATAAGTCTGCCATGACCGCTTCCTTCCCATTACTCAAAAACCTTTTTATCTCATCACCTCATTAATCATCCATCCAACGCCATTAGATCTGCGATTTCATAACAGTGCGTCGTTAAACCCAATATAAAGAAGAAACTGTCTGTACTTTTAGTTACCAGTACTGGTATATCTAAATAGATGAACTACACCAAATATTGAAACATTCTAAAATTGAGTAATTGACCTTTGACCTCATCAAGATATACTTGCTGGTTTTGGTGTTGTAACATGTTGTGTAACATGTTTCAAATGTAACTGGTCACATGTAGATCATTTCCAATGACACCTTGAGACGTCCGCTGCTGTGTGCCAGGGGAGCAGTGTGGGATTTAGTAAAGACAATAATATGCATGAAATAAAAGGAAGGGACCGGCACATGCAGCGCAGTGGTTAACGCGCTCGCTTCATGTGATCCGGGAGGCGAGGGTAATTTCGAACCCCGTTCAATCCCTGCTGCCGACCATCTTTATAGGGGTTTTTCATGGTTTCCCTCTGTAAATGCCGGGATGGTACCCACAATAAGTCGACCATGACCGCTTCCTTCCCATTATCCAAGAACCTTCATCACATCAACTCATTAATCATCCATCCGACGCCATTAGATCTGCGCTATCATAACAGTGCGTCGTTAAACCCAATATAAAAAAAGGAAGGGTGTGGGAGCCAATACGTTTTGGAATAGGGGAACTAATAACCCTAAAATTATAAATAGGAAAAATATACAGTAAACAGTTGATAGATTATTATGTAATTGTACTTGATATATAATGCGAGATTTTAAAACAGATAATCTCTCTTTGTCTCCAAAGTTACAAACTCACTTACCGGCACACAGCGTAGTGGTTAACGCGCTCGCTTCATGTGATCCGGCAGGCGAGGGGAATTCCGAACACATTTCGATCCCCGCCGCCGACCGGCTTTACAGAGGTTTTTCATGGTTTCCCTCTGTAGTCCAGGCTAATGCTGTGACGGTTCCTACAATAAGTCGGCCATGACCGCTTCCTTCCCACTATCCTTCTCATTACCCAAGAACCTTCATCTCATCATCCCATCCCATCATCTCATTAATCATTCATCCGACGCCATTAAGATCTCAGTTATCATAACAGTGCGTCGTTAAACCCAATATTAAAAAAAAAATCACTTCTCTACCAATTTACAATACATCACCCAGTCGTTCACAAGTGTTTACAAAATTACTAATAATTTTTCTAAAGATACTGGTTAATGTTGTGCAGGCCTACACCCTCATTGTCGCACACGTTATTTTCACTTTCAAAACCCTTGTATTCATCAAACGAATTTCTTTCACCCGCCGCGCTCTGTATTTACCGCAACCACTCCAGATCGCGTGGTTGCTAGAACTACCTCTCTCGTGACCTTCACTTATAGCTACCCCCGTCACTCGCGTTCCCTCTCTCGGCGGTTGATAAAACAACTCAATCAACTGGGTGATTAGCCGCCCCGGTGGCTAAGTCAACTATCGCTAGCGGTAGAAACTGAAGTCACCGTTGGGCGTGGGTTCGAGTCCCGCATAAGGAATGGGTTTTTGTGAACGTCCTTTCACCTATCATAACTTCACAGCTTCATTATCATCCGCTCATTCGTACCCCCGAATAACAATAACCTAGCTGTTGGTGGGGTCGTTAAGCATCATTAAAAATAACTGGGTGATTGAAAAAAAAAAGACTTGAAATGAATTAGACATAAAAATAGGTCTAATTAAACTAAAGGGAAGAAGGATGAAATTGGACCAGGACAACTCTCACCGTGAGGGAAGTAAGACAGGTCAATCTGTGGCGGTGCGTGACCGGGGAATCAGGAGGTCAAATTTTGACGATCCCATATCTCGGAAACTAATGTTCCACGGAAAAATGTGAAGAAACACGTAATTATTCTTAGCGATGATGTCAGTAAGTGTGCCGAATTTCATCAAAATCGGAGATGGTTGCCAATAATTCATCAGTTGATTTGTTATGGAATGCTATAAGCAGGAGAACTATGGATCCTGGAACAATTGGTTTAAATATTACCCCCCCATTAAACTTGTAATATAATTCTCACGTATGTTTATTTTGAATCCTAGATGAGTTTGTTATTAATATTTGTCTCATCGATGTTGTGATTGTCGTCAGATGTCCGGTGGATCGTGTATTATGCCCCGCCTGTCTCCCGTCTCGCTCTCTTCGACCTTCGTTGGCTGTGACCTTAGATCTGGCTGTCGACGGAACACTGTCTCAGGTAAGACCTAGATCGACTTCAACACTGTGCGTCGGCAGGGCCGTTTTAGGACATCTTGCGCCCCAGGCCTGACGTCCTTCCCCGCCCCCCCCCCCTGCCCCATCATCAAGTAGGGCCTATAGTAATTGATTCAGAATAGCACAATAGCTCAGAAATATAACGAGCACTAGGTTTTCATCCAGACGCACATTTATGATTATTGGTTTGGGCTATTACCGTATCAATGAGTGTATCCAACCTAAGAAATGAGAAGGATAATTTTATAAACTTTTGACCGTTACTAATGTGTATATTTAGATAATGATATTGAAATTTATTAAAACTTGCCGACAATAACAAGCAACCAATAAACATTTTTCAAACAGCACTTTTATGATTTAGATGAGAGATTAGCGTCCGGAGCTTCACGTTTTAGGCACCTAGTTCAAATATCATTTCGGTCAGGATATTGCTTCACTCATTTTGTTCGAGGTATAGTTTAAAATTTGTATTTTTTTTTCTCCCAAATTTGTAATAATGTTCATCATTTTATGTTTTACATTCAGTGAGATATAGTTTAGAAGTGATTTCATTTTTCAAATTCAAAATTTAAAAAACGTGAATGTAAATTATATTGAAATACACATTTCTTTTGTATATACACGTATTATTTAGTTTGTAAGGGGCTGACACCCTTAAAATTCCCCCCCTCCCCCAATAGAAATAGAAAGCTCCAATAGACTAGTGCTATGATTGGTTAATTCCACTACAAGAGTTACCTGCCATGGCAACGTGTGTACTCGGTGTATTTCCATTGTTGTTAGCACAAAATCCTGGCCCTGCTGATGAGGCGGGTTTCGAAATGTGACAAATTATTGCAGTCTTAAGAGACCGTGAATTTTGTTTCGTATTGTACTGTCATTGTTGGTAGCTTTTCAAGTAAACATTGAGCAATCAAAGTCCCAGCCTTTTGAAGCTAGCTACGCCTAGCACGTTATTCTAAGTGGTTTATTAGGGAAGGGTCAAGGAGACCGGGGTTGATTCCTGTCACGGTCGATAGTCCTGACCGAGACGGGCAGATCAGTGGCTAGCACGCCAAACCGTCACTTGGGAGACCAGGGTTTGTTTCCCGCCATGGTCGATCATCCTGACTGAGACGGGTGGATAAGTGGCTAGCACACTGAACCATCATTCAGGAGACTGGGTTTCGATTCCCGCCATGGTCGACCATCCTAACAGATGTGCATCATGGTTTCCCTGTTGTTCAGGTCAATACTGGGATGGTTCCTCAGTCTTTGACCTACTGCCCACTTTCCAAAAACATTTGTACTTGTAAATGAATTTTCGTCTCATCTTGCCATCATCTCATTCATCACTCACCGACGCTAATAGATTTTAGTCATGATTACAGTGGGTCGTTGAACCCAATATAAATGATATTCACATTTTTGCTGACCAGCTGTATCTATTGATGATATCTGATAAGTTTTACAGATCACTGCTACAAGCAGAATTATTCATTTTGGTTTTTCACTCAAAGATATTGCATTCTCAGTGCCATTGGAATCGAACCTGGATTTTCTCACGTAAACTAAAAGAAGTTGCTACCATGGCAACATGTCGTGTCTATTTCCTCTTGTTGGTACAATGCTGTACTATATAATTATGATTTCTTTCTAACCAATCTAATCAACTAAATGAAATCAGAAAATGGGAAGATTTTAATACAAACTTTGTTTCCTGTTGTTGCAGGTTGTCTCATCTGTTTGCCGCATGAGGGTTCCTGCAATCCCAGCCTGCCGTACAAGACACGTTATGCAATTGCTGACTTCGGGATCATGTTGGGGCTCAGCTCGGCCATTGCAGCAATCAACGCTGTGACTTCAGCTGGCCAAGCAAGCAGTTGATCAAGACACGCCACGCAGGTCCAGGATCATGATGGAGTTCAGCCAGTCAAGCAGCTGGTCAAGTCATGATTACTTCACTTCTGCATGCATCAAGTCAAGAAAATGATGTACTAACAAATATATTATGATTGTATGATTTATTTACATAACTTGTACAGAATATGTGATAATAAATTGATGATAAGTAACAATGACATCATGTGTTCTCACTTGTGATTGACCTGTAGCAGTATACTCTCGTGCAGCCCGCAAGGAGGGGGGTGAGGGGATGTAGAGGGGGTTGGGAGAAATGACCTTGGACTTTGAACCATTGCATAAAAAAGAGCGGCTCACGTAGCTTCCGAGAAAGCTACGCAAGTCTCTCTCGCACGTTCGAATACAAGGTCTCCACCAAACCCCCTCCAGCTAATCTTAGATCGTGGTTGGATGTATGACAATGTACCCTTGTTTGCGAGACAGGCTCATGCGAGTCTATCTCACACGCAAGAATAGAAGGTCTCACCCAAGACCGATCCAGATCATCCCCTCACCCCCACGAGCCTTTTATTCACGTGCTCGGGTGTGGCATCGATTGCTTAAGCTCGAGGAGATGAATTCCTGTCGTGGAGCTTCAATCAGCTTGGTTATAGCCAACGGGCGCTGATCAAACCACTCTAGGCTGGCCTACCCGGCTCGGGGATCATTTTACAATAGGCTGAATCATACCTGGGTGCGGGCTACACGAGGTCAGTTTACCCACATAACGGTGCACTTACGCGCTAACTCGTAGTTGCCACGATGGTCCAAGGAGTGAGTCTTCAAGGTAAGCTGCAGCCTGCAAACAACAAAGAGCTCAAATTAATGTCAATAACTGGCTTGAAATACGATCGATTACAAAACTTTCAGTAGATTATTCTTTAAAAAGAGCTACTTCATGTTCACACCAAATTTGAGAAAAATCAAATTTTGCAATTTGAAAAAATATCAAGTTATTTTTCGCTCTAAAATCTTTAAATTGAACTCAATTTTGAAACGGAGACCGGAATTGTGTTACAAATTGATCACATTACAAATACATAACAACATAACTGAGAAATTGAACACAAAGTTTCAAATCACAAAAAAAAATTGCCCAAAAGCACAGGGGTTAATACACTAGTTTTTGACCTTTCGCAATTAATTCCTATGAACTGGTGAGACCTATGATATTCTAGTATTTTTTTATGACCATACCTTTGGGATCTTTAAATCATTAGAAAGTTCCATTAGGATTGCCCTAGCGGTTGCCAAGAAAATCGTCGCTGATTTATCAAAAAACGAGCATTTTCAGCCAACTTTCAGAACGGACTTTTGACATAACGATAATTGTCCAATTAAGTTTGATTATTCAACAAGAAGATTCAATTCTAAGGAAGAAAATATTTCTTGTGAAATTGTAAAACCAAAATTGACATCAGAAATCAAATTTGAAAAACGTAAAAAAAAGGCAAAAAATCATAAGTTTCGATTTGTCTATAATTTTGTAGTAAGACGGAGGGGCATTTCAAAAACTCAATTCCATTGAAATTTCTTCAATTTTCTTTTTTTCAAAGTGATTACAAGGATTCTAAAATTGTATATGGGCCCTACCATGGCAAATAATACCAAGTTGATTTTCGCTCTAAAATCTTCAAATTGAACTCAATTTTGAAACGGAGACCAGATTTGTGTTACAAATTGATCACATTACAAATACATAACAACATAACTGAGAAATTGAACACAAAGTTTCAAATCACAAAAAAAAAATGCCCAAATGCACAGGGGTTAATACACTAGTTTTTGACCTTTCGCAATTAATTCCTATGAACAGGTGAGACCTATGATATTCTAGTATTTTTTTATGACCATACCTTTGGGATCTTTAAATCATTAGAAAGTTCCATTAGGATTGCCCTAGCGGTTGCCAAGAAAATCGTCGCTGATTTATCAAAAAACGAGCATTTTCAGCCAACTTTCAGAACGGTCTTTTGAAATAACGACAATTGGCCAATTAAGTTTAGATATTCAACAAGAAGAATCAATTCTGAGGAAGAAAATATTTTTTTGGAAATTTTAAAACCAAAATAGACGTCAGAAATCAAATTTGAAAAACGTGAAAAGAGGCCAAAAATCAAGAGTTTTGATTTGTCTCAAATTTGGTAGGAAGACGGAAGGGCATTTCAAAAACTCAATTCCATTGAAATTTTTCCAATTTTCTTTTTTTCAAAGTAATTACAAGGATTCTAAAATTGTATACATGGGCCCTAGTCTGCCCTACCATGGTAAATAATACCAAGTTGATTTTTGCTCTAAAATCTTTAAATTAAACTCAATTTTGAAACGGAGACCAGATTTGTGTTCCAAATTGATCACATTACACATACATGACAATAGAACTTGGAAATTTAACCAAAAATTTCAAACCCCCCAAAAAAATCATCAAAAAGCACAGGGGTAAGTAAGCTCATTTTTGACCTTTCGCAATTAATTCCTATGAACTGGTAAGACCTATGATGTTCTAGTATTTTTTTAAGACCATAACTTTGGGATCTTCAAATCATTAAAAAGTTCCGTTAGGATTGCCCATACGGTTGCCAAGAAAAACGTTGCTGATTTATCAAAAAACGGACATTTTCAGCCAACTTTCAGAACGGTATTTTGAAATAACGACATTTGTCCAATTATGTTCACATATTCAGTAAGAAGATTCAATTCTGAAGAAGAAAATATCTTTTTGAAAATTTTAAAAACCAAAATTGATCTCAGAAATCAAATTTGAAAAAAGTGAAAAAGGCCAAAAATCATGATTTTTGATTTGTCTAAAATTTTGTACAATGACGAAAGGGCATTCTAAAAAAACAAATCCATTGACATTTTTCCAATTTTCTTTTTTTCCAAGTAATTACAACGATTCTAAATTTCTATATGGGCCCTAGCTAACATGGCAAATAATACCAAGTTATTTTTTGCTCTAAAATCCTTAAATTATTCGAAACCGAGACCGGAACTGAAACATTATTCGTACATTTTTACAATAGAATTCACCAACTCACGTTCTAGTTCCATCGCCATCCGTAGCTTAAAAACTGAAGCAACAGTTGGACATGAGGCATGGGTTTTTGTAAACGTCATTTCACTAGATCACTTCATTTTTTATTTCATTATCACCTGCTCTATTCAATCCCCAAATAACAAAGCTGTTGGTGGGGTTGCTAAGCTAACAATAATCAAAATCAGAGTTTCAATCATAGGCCTACAATAGTAACGGTACCCACCTGTCACGATGCTCCGCTGATGCCTTCCTCTTCTTCCTTTTTCTTTCATCCGTTCTCCCCTCTACTTCTCTTCAACATCCGATTCTCCATGCACTGGACCGTAAATACCACCGACTGTAAAGAAGAGAATAATCAGTATATTATATCACCAAAGTCAAGTTGCAATCACAAAATGAGACTTTCTTCACTGGATACAAAATTTTCCCTGTTTAGGCCTAGATGTTGATAGGTAGTTTTTTGGTTGGTAAGATCACCCTAATGCCGCTTTTACTGACTCGCGTTGAGAGCGACGCGTTACACGTGACAGGCGCGCTGACCAATCAGCTATCGTGTTTCGCGCGTTGGCCGCGTCAGGCGCTAGCTCGCGTTTGGCGCGTAGAGACATCAACCTGGTTGATGTTTATACGCGCCAAACGCGAGCTAGCGCCATCTAGACTGCTGCTACTCATCGTTCCCTGCCCGCTCCGACCGAACGTACAACAGTACAAGGCGGTATAAGATAACCTCAAAATCAAATCCGATACACGTGAGAATGGACAATGCATTTGTCTTCAAACTATGAAAAGCTTTTTATGTTATTAAATGACTACAGTGATTTGCTGTAAAATTAAGACCAAGAACAAGGCAGTGCATGCACTGTTGGAGTTTTACCATTCGATCAACGTTCAAGGAAGGGGCGTATTACAAATAGACTCATAAAATTTCTTAGTGCTCTCCTAATTATTGATAATTAGATCAAACATAAAATCGTTCCGGTATTTTCTTATTATAGTTGAAGAGAAAAATAAGACCGGTAACCTTACGTTGCCAAATATCAAACTTTGAAGATAATCTGACAGTTCATGGTCATAAATTGTTAGGCATCCATTTTTCTGCTCACTTTCGGCACGCGCGAGTCAATGAATGCAACTATTCGCGTGACGCAGCAAACGCGTCGCGCGCGACGTGAGTCAGTAAAAGCGCCTTAATGCTGCCCCTTCTGAATGATCCTACCCTTCATACTTGACCTTCAACGGGATTTTGTAACTGGTTTCGATGTTAGTTACAGTTGGTTGAAAATCAGCAAATGGCATTAAAATAGACACGATAGTGTGATAAAGTATGTTCATTTGATTTTCTATTCGATAACCGTTGTCTTTCAACAGAGAAATAATTGATACATCACTGTTTATGCGAATTCAACGTGTTTTATTTATTAGAATGTATTTGTAACTAGAATAAATAATCTGACGGTAGTCTCTGAAATGATTATTAATCACGAACGTACCACCATTTTAGACTTAGACTTTTAACATAGACTTTTAACCAACAACAAGAGGGTAATTAGATCAGCGTAGCGAAGACTTCCATTTAAATATGAAAAAAGTTGTGCCTCGTTTTTATGTTTTTTTATTGTTTGTTTGTTTGTAATTCTGTGCGCGGCATACAGGTCAGGAAAAAAGACTAATCAAGCTGAATTTTTTCTGTAGGTTGGTGTCACACCTTCTTAGGATAGGATGTTTCTCAAAAAATCTGTTCAGCGTTTTTTCCGGAGAAAATTATGAAAGTTTGGAAAATCCCCATAAGAATGACCAGGAGGAAAAATACTTGAAAAACAAGAATTCTTCAAAACTCCAACATTTTTACTGAATATACAAAGAACTATCAGACATATTTTCAATGATTTTCACAACAATCAGATGAGAAATAACAAAGAAAACAAAATAAAAATATACATTCAATTGAATACTAGGATCAACAGGGTTTGCACAATGAATATACCCTAGGACAATAGCTATCTATGATGGATATGCAACTGAGCTCAACACAGTTCTGGATCTATGAGAACCAATTGAATAAGCCACCAAGATCAGGCATTGAGCTAATTTCAAGTCTATCAAGGCAGTGATGTTTCAATTCTACATTCACTACTCAGGCCCTATAGAGCCTGTAGCTAAATTATATGGGCGATCCAGGTGGCGTCGATGGTGTTTGTAGGTGGCGTCGAAAAGTTTCTTAGAACTGGAGGGTTTTAAATGTTTGAAGTAATCCAAAGTATGTAGGCCTAGATGTAGATTGAGCTGACAGAATATTTTTCATTCTAGATTTCCATACTTATAAGGTCATCTCACAACACGTTTGTGTTGTGAGATGACACAAATGCGTTTAGCCTACTCCGTTTTCCCAGCATTACTAAATCACAGAAGTAAAGATTTATTGCCTAGGTGTAGGCAACTTGTGTTGCGTTCATGTGTTGATGAGATCTATTGTTACATTACACGTATTTTTCTGTCAGACATAATTTGATTCGAACTTTGTCAATTTGTGAACTTTGTTCATTTGTATGTCGTTCTACATTATGGTTGTTTTAGACATGCTTCGTTTTATTCAATCTATATAGTCAACCTAGAAGGGAACCTCTTACATTGTGAATGACTTCGTGTTTCAAATGGCACTTTCTGCTGTAGTCGCCTGATATGCCATCTTGATACGCCTATCTGATTTAACTTTCAATTTAATTTCTCTGCACATATATCACGCAGAACTAAGAAATTGAAAAAAAGTTTTCCGACACATGAAAATTGAAGAAAAAAGGTTTTTGACCTTTTGCAACTAATGAGATCTAGGCCTATAGGTTGTTATAGTATTTTTTAATGAGAATATTTCCCCAATTTAGTTGGGCCATGAATGAAAACTAATGCCAGGATTTAAATGTGGATATAAAAGAAGAGATTGCGTCTAGTTTTCTAGTCGTGAAACATTTCTGCACGCCTTGGTTAGTTCAATTTAATGTGTTTTATATGTGGCTCCACATATCTCATTATACAAGTCACCGGCTGCCAGTTGAACGTATTCGTATTAGAAGTACACATACTCATCAGTGGTCAACAGCTGCCGCTCCCTGCACTTGGTAATCAAGCCGTTTCGAACTCTCCATTAACTCGACGATAGCCTCCATTTAAATGTCTTCTTAGTTTTTTGTGACGTTACTTGTGTAACGTGATGATGAGTCTGTAGTTTTTCCTCTCCTTCTTCTTCTCCTTCCGTCCTTCCTTCTATATGCCTGTCATGTGGCTGTAGAGATCTAGCTATATGAGAAAGAAACCAAACCAATACTATAGTACAAAGTATATATGTTATCTCGTATACATCACAGCATACGTCTCCAGTGGCTAGAACGCTGGGTCGTCATTCAGGAGACTGAGGTTCGATTCCCGCAATGGTCAACCATTTGACTAAGTTACACCGTGTTTTTCCTCTGTCGTTGTGGCGGATGCATTTGTAAATTTCAAATATGAGAAATATACCAGTATCAAGTTACTTTTGGAGCTCAAATCTTTAAATTGAACTCTACTTTGCAACTGAGACCAGATTTGAGTTCATAGATTACAACAGAACTGAGAAATTCAACAAAAAGATTACTTTACAATAGAGTATGACTATATTGTATGAGCTTTACATGTAGGCCTACGTCTACAAAATTAAGCTACTAGTACTCACCGGCCACGATGTATCGCTGATGCGTCCCGGACTTCCTCTTCTCCTTCACTCCTCTTTCCCCTTGTCACTCGACCTGCTCTCTCCCTTCATCCTGTCTCCCATTGGTTTCTCTCCAACTTCCATCTCACTTTCATGCATTGGATTGAAAATACTGTCAACTGTAAAAATGACAATGAATTAGAATCACTTATAAACTGTATAAATAAACACTTCGAAAGAATGATCAATATCCTGTGTTACGGCAGAGTCGTCTTTCACCCATTTTACTCAATTACTTCAAAATGTTCAAGTAGAAGGAGTGTTTTGTAGAGAGGATTCAAGAGACATTTCGACGTAGGCAAGCTAGATTTCCCCCTTTCATGTCAGTCCCCCGTGCAGCTCAAACAAATAATGGTATTTGATCAAGGGTTATTCCTCTAGATCATATATCAATTACTGCTTCTAAAATTGAGGAAATTCCGGCTAAGTGAACATAAAATATAGCCAAATCAACTGTAGACCCTGCTTGGGCAATTCCGGCAGATACGGTAGCGGAGGGTTAACTCTTCAACCTGTCCTGGCTCCATTTTCGACTAATCTACTGACTAAGAGTAGGGTTAAAAATGGAAGTAAACACTACAAATTCAATGCCCACAATGACCTGTACGCCTACCGTTAACAAACTATACACTTAATGCCTCTACATTGATACTGAAGAGTGAGGAGTGACAATGTGTGGTTCATTTACAACATAATATATTGAGAGTCCGAGTTTATTAATTATGACATTATTCATTCATCTACCTTCATATAACCTAGCTGTTGGTGAGTTGGTAGATATTATAAAGTCAATGACCTATATTTAAGCACGACCACAAGATGTAAGCCTAGAAATATAAAAAAGTTGGGTTAAAGATGATCTGTCATTAGTTGATGTACAATATGTTACATGCTCCTACCACTTCACTTATGGAACTTGGTGAATTTTCAAGCAATAAATGCAATATGCCTGCGTTTTAGTAGGGTTTAAACTAGACACATTCAGTCACTAGAATACTCACATTATTATTGGCATACGAATCCAGGTATCCAGGCCAGTACATCACTCACTAGGGCATTGAGGGCTACATCCAGGCATTAATCCAGGCGTAGGCCTAGGTTTTCTTAGAACTGAGCAATAGCATTAAATAATAACAAAAAAGGTCTTGAAAACAACTGTAGCAATCGTATTTGACACCCTCACAGCTCGATTAATTAATTTCTGTGTTTTAAATATGCAATTTGAAACTATCATTGGAAATTCTTCAATCTTGATGCACTTGTCATAAACATTATTTATTATGACACCAAACACGGTAGTGTCAAGAAGGCAGTAATCAAAGATGGCCAGCCTGTGTTTCTTCAAAGCAGGTCGGGAGCAGCTTGCCTGACTGTGCTAATTCAAATTTTGTTTTAAATTTTTGTCTCACGAATAAGAATTTATATTTTATTTTATAACACATTTCATCATTCACAGCAAATCAATACAATTATCACATAAGTATTTGAGCTCACAGTGACATTATCTCATAGGGAAGCAAAAAAAATTAAATACTTAATCGTGGTGTATCGGTGGTCGCGTCTTCTGAGAAATGAAGTAAACAAATCACATATTGCAATTGAAGATATACACTTTGAACTATTACTGTCGATCATAAAAATATATTTTCTTTAATTTCTCTAGTTTAATTATCAGTTAATATTTTTTAATTTTAATTTTTTAATATGATTTCTAATTATTTGTATTATTTTATTTTTATTAATTGGTACAGAGTGGTATAATGTCTGAGTATAATAAATATATCTTGTTATTTCTATAAATACATTTTTCTTATCCTACTTCTTTCCTACTCATTAGAAGTCTTATTATCACTTGAATGAAATGACATCAAAACATGAAACAGTTCAAGAATGAGTAGTTTTAGATAAGTTTGTATCAGGCAAACAGAAGAAGCTACAATAATCACTTGGTCAATTCTTCAAAACAATTACAGTACTTAAAACTAAATGTGAACTAAATTGTGTAGACCCTCCTCAATGCCTCTGCTTTCCTGATGAACATCGACTTTTAGAGATGAAGTAAGAAAGAAAAAATGTAGGCCTAAACGTGAAACATATGGCATGGGGCTGTAGAAAGTCGACTATAATCTCGTGCAGGTGGTAAGTAAATTGATAGAGAAAATTCGAACTGGAGTATGTGGCAAACAAAAAGCTCTAGAAAATTAGTTATAAGCCTGTGCAGGCAACGTTTAAACTGATTAAAAATCAAACTGGAGTACATGGCAAACATAAGGCTGTTGGAAGTGCTGTAAGCCCGTGCAGCGTGTAAATTGATCAGAAGTTCAACTGGGATACATGGCAAACAAAGGCAGTAGGAGGCAAGGTATTATTTAAATACACACACATATATATATATATATATATATATATATATATATATATATATATATATATATATATATATATATATATATATTATTATTATATATATATATTATTATTTCATTCTATTCCACAGAAATATACATTCGAATGATTCATAATTAATAATTCTTGGAAAGTCAATCGATATTTCAAATACAATCACATGGTTCAGAACAAGGTATAGAATCACGTACCGGTAGTTCAAAACAATTGCACAACCATTCAGATTCACATGAACAATCATCCATTATGTTGTATATCATAACACATATTGAAAATACATATTCATACTTACATGTTCCCATACGTACTCAGTTGTTACTATTGTTAATAAAAAAGTATTAAAGACCATGGTATCAATACAAATATGCATATGCTGAAGTAATGTAATATTAATTTGAAGATTTTAGCATGGACTGAGAATATACAAAGACAATTCACGCAACGTTAAATTAAAAAACATCCCCACTCTTATCCCCACTCCTTTGCCTCAACCCTCCCCACACCCCTTACCCTGTAGTATACCGTCGTTCATCGCTAAGAGTACTCAAAATTGTTCTGGCGATTATGCTTCAGTAGACAGTACACTGGATGTTTGCCATGGTTGTTCAACAAATCTTCAACTTGAGTGCTAGCAGCGCTTTAGAATGAGTAGCGATGACCGTAGTAACTTTGGGTGAGGATGAAAGATTTTCCATTCTTGGCAAGTGACTTGAATGGGACGCCTTGCATTTATCTTCAGTCAATGATTTTAGTTAATTAAGATCATGCCATATACTAATACATTAGTAACTAATGTAATATCAACTTGAAGATTTTAGTCAAATATAATCATGCCCTTCACTAATACATTAATCGATACACTACTTAAAGTATGACATTCATTTATGTCATAGATGTTCATAGGCTACTGAATTAGATTAAATTTAATACCCTGATTTCTAGTGAGTTATAACATATTTCACACTGAATGATGTATTATTAGGATACAACCCTCAGATATGGAGAACAACACAATAAGTACATTGTCATTACAAGATTGATTGATTTAATGAATTTATGGACAGGAACAACAAAACATATTGACAGTACAATTCCAGTTGTATTCACAATGATAATCAAACTCTGTAAAATTGATAACTGGTAAACAGTAAAAATGCATCTATAAGAAGTAAATGGAATCTTTATCAGTTCAAGAAGACTTTCATAATAACAAAGACATCATTATGGACTTTTTGAAAATTGATTTTGCTACTCCTTCCCCAAGCCCCGCAGGGATTTTCTTGAAATATGTTTATTTTCTAAGTAATTGTTGCGATCTACATACAGTTTTGAAGTCCAATAATTGAACCTCCATGGATATTCTCGAAGTTAATTTTTCGATCCCCACCAGCAAAGCCCCACAAGGAATTTTTTGAAATATGGTCATTTTTTAAAGTGATTTTTGCGATTTACAAGCAGTTTAGGAGTCCTAGATTGAACCATTATGGACATTTCCAACGTTATTTCAATATTTCAATCATGGACATTTTCGAAGTTATTTTTGCGATTTCTAAATGAATAAATTTTTGGTGGGGTGCAAATGTCGATTGGTGGGGCACGCGTCTCACCTTGGCCTCCTTTTAAGTTTTAACGACGTCCCTGCTTAAGTATTCTAGAAGTTGTCGAAGCAGATAATATTTAGGAATCTTGAAATATATGTAAAAAATGACAACAAATAAGTTTGTAATATTATTGCCATACTATTGAGTTGGCCATGCAGAGACTTACCAATACACTAACGAAACTACCACTTATCTTTCGATCACCGCATTATTTCATGTTTCCACTCTTTTTACTCACTGCACAATCTAATGGGAATGCGATCCATCATGAGATCCATCAAAGCATTTTGCTAAATATTTAACAAATAATGCCAATATTTTTCCACTGTGATATTTAGTACTAACGCGCACTTCATCCTTCTTCGTGACTTCTCAATATGAACATCATTTGACAAATATAATATGCCTACCTACCAAAAGGACCAAGAGTCGGGAGGGACGGAAACGTCATGAATGAAAACTCAAGTTGTATGTTATACTGAAATTCACGCGAAAAGACATAGACAATATACCTTGTGTTCAAAGCTTCGAGTTGAAAGAAATACGTGACTTACAGTATAGTTGAACAAATCGTCAACGCATAGATGGTCAACGCAAGGGTTTATTACCCTTAAAGAGTGAGAATAAAATGTTCCAGCAACAAGGATGGTTAACATGTGTTCATTATAACAATGACTAGTCTATCGGTTCTCTTGAAAAATGTATATATTTATGACTCTCCCCGGCCCCCTCCCTCCCGGCAATCGAGTAAAGATCAGAAAAGGCTCTAAATATTCTTCTTATTTCTTGCTAAAGAAATGTTTCTTCAAAACAACAACATTGACATATTATTGATATTATGGAAGTAAAAATAAAACATTAAATTTGCCGGAAATTTAATGAAACATATAAATTCGTAATTATATATATTAGTTGAGCCAAATTTTCGAGGGGTGCGGAGCACCCCTCGAAAAGATCCGACGGGTGCTCTGGACCCTGAGCACCCACGGAGTCGGCGCCCCTGCACTGTATTAATTGAAACCAATAATTAGGCCACCCAATACTCACGCCACTCGGACACGTAACATTACTCGCAGTACGCCTCGCTATTGGGTTCTCACCAAAGGTAAATTTACTATCGTAAGCCTATTGTGTGATCTGAAGAAAAAGTAGTTTGGAATAAACAAAAATACTATTTTTAATTAGTTTTATATAGATCTCATTTTTACACCTATCTCAATAACGTTTGAAAGTCACCATAATAAATTGAAAATACTGAAATCGGGCTCCATCTGCGTAGAATAGAAGAGATTACTCAATTTTCAACTGAGAAAACTATTGTTATATCGAGCGGTGTTCGACGTCTGGTTGACGAGTAGCGGCTGCTGCAATATCACACATACTGCACCGTGTACAGTCGCCACGTAGTTCTCCAAAACTACCGGTATTAATTATAGATCTCAACTTTTTATGAGAATGGCAGTTCACCCCCCAAAAAAGTGTATTTAGTGTGGCTATGATTTGACATAAATATTGCCTAATCTAGTTCTTCTCTATAGTCTTTCTGTAGACTAATATAGATCTTGACATTATTATATTCCTAGCATTATTCGCTAATTCATCTTAATATGTACTATTATTGTTTTATTTCATTACTGTGAGGCTTAGGGGGGAAGACCACTTTTGAAAGTGAATCCAGCCTATACTGTGATCATTGTGATTATCCCGTCGCGTAGCCGAGACAAGCGGGTCGGTTTCCACCCGGCCGGATTCATTCGGGAGGGTTCAGCTTCTTGGTCCGAGCCAGAGACGAGTAGATGATTCAGATATGTTTTAGCTCCGCTCTGTTTTTGTTGTCTAATCGAGTCAGCGGTATGATTGCTGCTTTGATTGCCGGCGATCGGGGTTCGAAACCCATGCCTTCATTTTTTTTATTACTTTTTAAATATTATGTAAATGCTTTTGGCCAAAGGTTATAGGTCGGGAAGATATTTTTTCTAAGCAGATATTGTTTAGAGTTATTCTTTATAACGGAATGCATAGCGAGCCGAATGAATCCGGAAGAGTCAGACCCTCCCGAATGAATCCGGCCGGGCAGAAACCGACCCGCTCGTTAGCTGAGACTGCAGCCCACATACACACTACACTACCGTTGACTTGACGAATGACCTTGTTCTCCCCGCTAGGTCACTCGGATGGCGTAAGTACCAGAGGCCTATTACAGGTGATGGATCCGCGTGTTTTTTTGTAATAACAGTACAGGAAATCATTTGACAAGACAGATTGGCCAATGTAATTCAACCTCAAATACCAAGTCTAATGATCATTCCACGCTATTCCAACCCTCCACTCTGAACTAAAAATCACACATAACCTCAAAATAGTGGGCTATGTCTCCACCCTGCATGCTGTCCCATTCCTCCACCATACACAGATTTGCAATTTCAATCATGTAACTTATTTTGATTAAAAAAGAAACTATTATAAACATAATGAAAGTGAAGGCAAATAATTGAGCCTCCAGTGAATGTCATATTTACTGTCAACAGATGAGTTTGTCAGAGTACAAACCGAAAACGTCCAGGAAAAAAACAAGTCTTTTCAAACTTTACTCAATACAAGTGGTGCTATCAAATGGATTTCATTCAAACTACATCAGAATATGGATAGTATCTAAAAGAACATAAAAGCAGCAGTGCAATAATATACTTTGATAGAACTGTAGTAATAGCCAAAGTCCCACTCCTTCTCCCTCCCTACTACTTAAGCCTAATTAATTTGATTTTCTGTTTCATTTGTATATGGCTTTGCCTCACCTTCATCATCACCTATATCCAGTAACATAGTCCGTTGGGCTAGCAAATGATGAAACAATACATAAAATAACATGATAGATTTTTTTTATTTAGCATAAGAATGATTTGCACACGAGAAACAAATGATTTTCACCTCTGTTCACCGTGAATAAATAGAACATTTGTTTGCATAGAAATAGCCGGACCTAGTTCGTACAGAATGTCATTTGAATGCTTTCTTCACCCTCCAGTCTAGAAATTCCTCAAATTCCGTTTCTTCTGCGCTGGAATTGCCGTCATCAACATGTTCTTTACGAGCATTTTCTTTCTCAAGTTCCTCTTTCCTCCGTTCCAAGTCCAAAACACGGGACCAATTTCTCATTTGCTCGTCAATCTCATCGATTTGTCTCTCGACCGTTGCTTCGTCTTGGTCTTCAGCAATAATTTGAGCAGAAACAGTGCTCTCTTCTTTCATAACTTTTTGGAACTTCTCCCATTCTTCTTCCACAGGATCCTTGTATTCGATATTTCGGGCCTGTCAACAGAATTGTAAGTTATGAAACCCCAAGTGTGCTACCTTGTAGCATAGTTTTCTGTTGCGCGGTATGCTAGTGGTGCAACGGTGACCCAAGTGGTCTATCAACATTTATGCCAAAAGAGAATTTTGATAAAATACACACAAGAAAATATTATTATGATACACATGGACAATACACAGTCAATGGTCGAGATTTTTGCTGGATCACTCTTTTATTCATTTATTTGTTATTATCCATTTATTCTGATAAGGAGGCATGCAGTAATAGCTTGGTTACCTTTGCATCCAACATTGGGTCATCAAAGAAGCCCTCGGGTAGAACTTCCTCTACAGCGCTTCCCTGCTTATCCCGGTCACATTCTTCCCCCTCAGTCACCGCCATCAAAGGTTCACGGGACGTGTCCGAGAGATTATCATCGGCTCCGAGCTGGCGGAGCTTCAAGGACAGGCGTTTGGTTTCAGGCGTGGGCGGCGACAGATCTACGGTTGTCGAAGGTGAATCGTCTCCATTAGGCGATTGACTATTTGCTAGATGATGTCGACTAGTCAGATGCGAGGCCCAATCTTCAGAACTGACTTGTACGTTGCAGAGCGGACAGGTTTTATAATCCATCGCAGGAACTGTGAGATGACGTTAAGGAAAACACATCCGGTACCAGCTACGTGTCGCGCAACCAGAATGGCCGCTTTATTTGATTTGTACTTTGAATGATAAGAATGCTAGAAACACAAAATTTTCCACGATTGCTCTAGATGCACGTTGTTGCCATTATCGACTCTGTATAGAACCATAAAATGAATTGAATATCGTCTACATCACAACTCAGAAAAAGGGCCGGGTGCTGGAGGAGAATGAAATGAGTTACTATTTCTGAAACTGAGATGAAATATCATCATTATTAGTTAAAATCTAGTTTCGGGGCTGTGATGTTCTTTAGGGAAGATTATTATGGCATTTGCCATCATGTATCATGCACATCTATAAGAATTTTAAAAATAACATAACAAAAGGATATTTTTCGACTGGAGGTCTGACGTCAACTGGCAGTGGACAAGAGTTCTTCAATATTCCTCGGAGCTTTTTAGGAGGCGAAAGTGTCGCCGCATCGACCTCGTTCGGTCGTTTCCAGACGTGGGGTTTGGCGGGCGGCTCGAGTTGTCGCTTCAGCTGGTTGACGTTGTCCAGATGCTGCTTGCTGTTCTTGTGAGCATCCCATACGCGGTCACTCACCACCGTGCTGTTACACACGGTACAAGTCAGCTGACCGCTCTCTGTATACGTGACGCCCAGTTAAGGAAATGATATTTCAATACGCACAAAACTAAAAACCACAACCAACTTGATGTACAGGCAGGCCTACGTAACCAGGTAGTTACTGTGGCCACGATGCTATAACAGAGCTGTAATGTATCGTGGATACTATTTAGTAAAGCTAATAACGTCATCAGATCACGTGATGGACATTGGTTTATTGTTTGGCCCAGAGTGGGCGTGTCCGTCTGGCAGAGGAAGTAGTATTGTCATGTATTCAATTAGGAGTATATTGTAATACATGATATACAAAATGACTAGTATACATAACCCTTTAACCAGTACGCCCGTATATATACGAACGTTGCATCTGAATATGGCTCTGAGAGTACGCAAGTGTATATATACGTGTGTCGTGTTTAGCCGAGTGTGGTGTCTCTTATTGCCACCCATCAGCTACTACTACACGTCGGTTGGAAAGCTCAGCATAGTGCTGCCTGCAATTTGGCTAATAATTATACAACCACAGACGTTTTTCGTCAAAGTGACAACGTGTCAATAATGGCGTCTAGAGGAAAGTGTGATCTGAATGGAATAACCATGTACAGAATGATGATGAATGGATAATCTACGATCAAATTTAGCATTCATTGAATTTGAATTCATCGAGAGTGAATAGTCAAAAGAGTCAAATAAGTTGAAACATTTTACACTCTCATGACAAATTCCACATTCTCAATTATATGAAATATATATTTCTCAAAACCCAGATAACCAATTGGATTGGGCCAGGGGGTGTTTCCACCACTTCTTCTAGGGCAGTCTTCTTATCAGTCGGTTATTTTTCCCTTTGCCGAAACAAGCCACTATCACAGGCACGAACCATTTCCAATGAGCCACTGTTGAAAGAGTTGAGAGAGATTGTCACTTCATTCACAACCAATCTAAACCTCGGCACATATCAACCTGAGACCTTGTCAAAAGTAGAAACAAAGAAAATTTAGAAAACTAGAAAACACTGTTTTCCTGAAAAATTTCACATAACGGCCCTACAAGCCTACGTAATGGCATACAGCATACGTCTCGCAACCCACCATAGACCGGCTAATTCACCGAGTTGTTGTTGATTGCCTTCGAATTGAGGTACTTGTGAATACAGTAAAATCTCCACGCATTGTTCTCAAATCCATTGTTTTGTTCTACCCTACCCCATATAACTAATGTTAAATTAGCCTAGATGGATGGTTTTATTCTCCTAGTGCCTCGAAGTCGGCAACTGTGACGACTGAAATAATTGGTTTGTAGGCCCGCCGGGCTTTATATCATGTGAAGGCAATATGGTGGTTGCTAATGGTGGCCATCACATAATTATTGTCAGGACCCAGTTTCTTTCAATGGACGACTGATAACTGACCTGCCCACAAGCATCCCCAAACAGGTCATCTCTAAACACCCACATGACGTAGCCCAGACCTACCGATAAGCCATGCCCATCACTAGTGATCAATTTTTTCAGCAATTAGGCCTAAGCCTGTGACACGTTCAATATCCATAAATGTATCCTACTCATTTCATGCAAATGTATTAATTTGTTTCCAAAGCAGTAGTTTTAACATGTTTTACCAACATTTTATCCCTAAAAATAATCTATTAAATTGAAACCCTGAATCAGATGGACAGCTTACGCTTACCGTTGGTAAGACCCAAATGTTGATTACATATTTCATGCACGTCTAGACCTATGCCTGAATGTTACTACAAAACAGATGGGGGTCTAGGTTATACGGTACGGATGTTTAAAGCCCATTTCAGACTTGGGTTGCAATCACCTGTTCGAACAGCACTGCAGGCGGTCAATCACACGCAAAATCCTTTTCCCACTTTGCCTGGCTAAGAGCTTGGGTTAATAGGCCTAACAAAAACAACTGAATCTTGCCAGCTGTGGATGGGTCTAGGTTTAATATTTACGTTAAAAGTAGGCCTAGTTTTAAAATGAATGGGTTTGATTTTTAATTAAAGATTCAATCACTACTGACTTCCAAAGGACAAGATTGAAAGGAAATTAACTTTACATAGACCCTCGTTGTCACATTGCCGCAGTTGACCGCTATTGATCGAATTCAATCATGTTGAATAATACCCCAAACGACGATCACAAACGGAGAAATAAACATTTTCCCGTCCTCTAAATAACTTGACCACGGTCATTTTTGGTCTTTGTGCACATGCGGCACTGGGATGTCTATTAATTTCTACTAGGGTCTACACCACACCGTAATCATAACTAAGATCTAATGGTACCACATGAATGATTAATGAGATGATGATGTTGATGAGATGAAGGTTACTTAGGTAATGGGACGTAACCGGTCGTGGCCTATATCGCAGGAACTACCATGGCATTTGCCTACGCTAAGGACAGAAACCAAAAAACTTCTCTAGAGGTTGATCTAAATATATAGCAAGCTGCACCAATCTGTTCTACGGTTCTATTATGTGTACTTTCTTAGGTTTTTAAGAGGTTTCTCATGATGGTTAGGGTTAGGTAGGGTAAGGTTTGTGAAGAATGGACATCAAGACTGTAATTTTAAGCTGGTTAAAACCTTATCCTATCCAACCCCTAACCATCACCTAACATAAGTGTGAAACAGAACGGCACAGCTTACTATATATATTTACGAAGATGGACAGTGGCAGGGATTCAAGAAGGCCCAATCTACCCTCATCTCCCAGTCACTTGGAGCAAGCACGTTAGCACTGAGCTAGGTCTAGTCGTGCTGGTAACAACGATGTACCCACAGACGACTGTCAACGACGACTTTAACCCAAGCCTGGCTTCATGGAAGAAACCAATCAATGTCTGATTTGACCTGCAGTTGCTAGGCCGGTAATTTTACTGTGACACTGAGCATTGCCAATTGGTGTTTTCTGAAAGATCTTGTTTAAATCTTTCAGAAAAAGTTGTGGGAGGTTGAGAATTATTGGTTTTTATAGTTTTTAAACTCACTCGAATCTGATGGTTTTTGCATGTTGTTTGGGAGGGGGGTGCTGGAGTGGGTGATTTTTGTTGGTTAGGTTAGGGGGGGTAGGTTGATGCCATTGTTGAGGAAGGGGGGGGGGGGGCTGCTGGAGGGTGTAGTATGTCAGTTAGGTTAGTGGGGGAGGTTGGGGGAAAAAACACAAATAGGCGTGCTCAGTGTCTCAGTAATTTGATCGCTAGGCCTAGTCAACTCAATGGCCTAGTGCTGTTACTGATGATCATTCATAAAATGAGCCTATAATTATTGCGTAAAAGGATATTTGGCAACTGGTGAGACAATCTTCTTGGATAGCTTGTTTTTATGTTCGTTCATCAACCGGCGCAGTTCTGATTGAGAAACCTTTTTCTTGCCTGATGCCATGGCATGTGTGTAGTTTCACCATCGAGTTCACAGGTATGCCTGTCAATGTCAATGTGTCAAATTCAATGGCCTAGGCCTAATGTAACGCGACAATAGGGACACTACCAACGACCGTGCTACCAACTCAATTGCTAGGGCATTGAGTTTGCTACACAACTGCTGCTCTGAATTAGGTTATGGGGTAATAACAAGTTATTGAGGTTATGTTTAGAAAACATCAGGAAAGAGCTTTTGTGTCCCTTCCTTTGATGTGCTCAAACTGTACGTTGATTGAATGTACCTCGATATGTGTTTTGTGTAGGTACGCCAACCATAAATGTTGTTTTCTATCCCCTGTTGAGATAACTTCCGTGAGCTTTGACGCTTCACTTTACTTGTTTACTTGACTACAAAGTAAAGATGGGCGATTCAAGATCGATTTTCGCAAAAATCGCATGCGATTTTTTCGCTTGCGATTAATCGATTCTCTCCACTGCGATTTTGTGATGAATCGGTCTACTTCAATCGTGTTATTGAATCGATTCATTCTTGAAACTTTTCAATTCAAAACATAAAAATGAGTTCGGACCACTGATCGGTTCGGACTCAGCTTTTGACATTCGTCGTGTATGGATTATTGTTCAGAGAATCATCATCAGCAATATAATCCTAGTCTAGTTTAGTGTACAGTAGGTTTACTCGTGTCGTGGTAAATATGATGCATATAGTATTACTTATTAAAATAATTTAGTGTTACTAATCTTAGGAATACGCTGCATATCTGTAAGTGGTATAACATAATTATAATCAATTTATAGTATAGTATATAATAGTGTTAGACAATAAGGTGATGGTAGAAAACTCGGTTGGACCCTGAAATCGACAGGAATAATATAGGCCTTGAATTAGAAAGGGCCATTAATTCAATCACTCAGCAAGAAAATTATGAGCAAGGCTCACAACGAGTTTCATTGAGCTCACTGTTCAATGACAAAGACATACTCAAAGAAATTGAGGTCCAAGTAGAGACTGAACAAGAGATTGATAGACATCGATCATCTAAACGAAGGGCTAGTGAAGGGGAATTGGATAGCAACGAAATTCAAGCCACAAAAGAAAAGGGCCAGAGATATACCATCTCAACTTGGAACCATACACACAAAAACCAAAGGGGACAGATGACAGACAAGCTAGTGCTAGTCAAAGTTTCCCTAACATGAATATGATAATAAATAGACCTAAAAGCAACAACACATATCATGAACAAGATATAGGCCCCTACACGGTATTTGTGGAAAGAAAACCGGATAAAATAGGATCCAGAATGTTTATTAGGTAAATGTCTTACCGAATCATTAGTCAAAATCAAGAACAAAATTACCAAATTAGGAAGAAATCAATGCTCCGTTGTACTCAATACGGCAGTGAAAGTGAACAACCTAACTACAAACTCTCATATAGCTTCAGCAGGATATAACGTATATATCCACACTTACCTTATTCATAGACAGGGTGTTATCAAGGGTATAGATTCTTCATTCACGGAGGATGAAATCCTCCAAGAACTCAAATCCTCAGTGAACATACTATCAGTAAGTAGACTAACAAAAAGAGGAGATAACTACACCAGAGTACCGATTCGCAGTATTGTAGTTACATTCCGGGGCCAATTTCTACCAAAAAAGGCTTACATATACTATAATGCCATTGAAGTAACACCGTATGTCTATAATGTTATATACCGGGTACTGCAGTAGCTGTATCAGAGCGCGCAGGTCTGCAGGAGTAAGAGGAGATGCGTAAAATGCAGCGAGGAGCACTCTACAGAAACATGCACAATCACAAACGATGTCTACAAATGCCTTCATTGTGGAGGCAATCATTCGGCTTTAGTTGGGTCTTGTTTGCACTGTTGCGTTGGTCACTGTAGAGTTAAACATTTTCATTGAAAATTCTTTGAAAATTTTATCGAAAATTTTCAATGCAAACTTTTGTTGAGAATTTTCAATGAAAAGTTTTGTTGAAAATATTTATTAAAATTTTTGTTGAAAATTTGTATTAAAAATTCTCATTGAAAATTTTTATTCAAATTTTTCAATGAAAACTTTTCTTAAAATTTTTTGCTGGAAATTATTATTGAAAATTTTCATTGAAATTTTTCAATTAAAATTTTCGTCGGATTTTTTTGATAATTTCCAACGTCTCACCACTAATTAAACAAATCATTTGATAATCTCCACTCACTCATCAACTCACTCCCCACACTCGTCCATCATGAATCAACATGTGTCTCTTGAGGTAGTTGGTCTGTCCGAACCTATCTGAACAAATCTTACACTCGTACGGTTCCTCCCCTATGTGCGTCCTAACATGCCGCTGTGTCTCTAGAGACGCATGTTGATTCACGAGTTTGCAAATTTTCAATAAAAATTTTTATATTTGTAAAATATTTAATATAAAATTTGTAATAAAAATTTTCATTAAAAATTTTAATACAAATTTTCAATAAAAAAATTTAAATGAAAAAATCTAATGAAAATAACCAATACAAATTTTGATGGAAATTTTCAACAAAAATTTTCAATACAAATTTCCAACAAACTTTTCATCCAAAAAGTGACCATGCAACAGCTGAGATCTCGTGTAGTCACAAGTTAGTGTAGGCCTGAGACGGCTACGCTGTCGATGAGGCACGTTCAGACAGATCAACTGGGCCTACCTCAAGAGACACGTGTTGATTCATAAGGAACGAGTGACGGGACAGTGTGGGGAGTGAGTTGATGACTGGAGATTATCAAATGAGATGAGATCTTCCACTGGTCGCAAGTAGACACACAAGGAACATTAAGGATGGGGAGAAGGCTATCAAGTATTTGCTAAACTCGTAAATACAAGAAAAAAGCATAGATTTATTTTAAACATTAACGTCATCATTATGTCCATTGTACAGATCATAATAGTTTTGGGAGGATTTGCATGGCTAAGAATATATAATATATATAGGGCATATATATATATAACTTTCAAAAAATAGCTCATATTATGCTACGAACAGCCATTATGTTACACTCATGATTTATACATTATCACACATTAGACACCTGGAAGGGGTTTTGGTATGTTTCTTTGTTGAACCAATACTTGTCACTTGGAAAATAAGTAGGCCTAGATTTGAATTAGCTTTGAGATCTGGTGTACTAATAATGACCCTGAGTAGTGACAGAGGGAGCACATTTTACTGCAGTGCACACAATCACTCTAACATATACAATATAGCATTGAGATCACTGTAATGGAAGGATTAAGCTACGAACTATCACAGACAACAATGATCAGATCTTCAATGTAGATGCAGGCAGCAGTTTTCATCTCTCTAGAACCTAACAAACTACTATGTACATCGTTCACTATCGATACTAAAAAACAAAGTACGTAGTGATAAAATATCAATATATAACCTTAACATGAAACATTAGGCAAGAAATAAACTGTACTTCTATTACAGAGAAAACATTTTAAAAACTATGTTAGTACAGTTACAACAAAATCACACATTAGTGATAAGATATGATGCAGCAAGAAGTCCATACTGAACATAATGTAACACCTGACATGCCTCTAACTTGAAGAGACAAACATTCTTAGATAGACCACCAGAAAAGGAATCCAATCCATTATATTGGTTAGAGAATGATAGCCACTAATCTTTGTAAGAACCCATTCCCAATTAAACTTGACCATAAACTTAGAAACTTGCAAATTATTAGTCTTATGGCATTTTTCGTGTACGTTCACGATGACATAAAACTTAGTACTTAGCAGTAGCTGTAACGTAGAAATTTGCAAACGTTAAACTGAATTTCTCAAGTAGGAATCAGCGCCAAGTTCGTACACACGGTCGAACGCGTCTAGTACACGGCAGAATGTATCTAGGCTATTGTTTGTATACAACTAATAACAACATTGAGAATAAAACTTTATGCTGTGTGAATGAATTACAATATTATCAAACTGTATTAATTCTACAAGTTTTCATAATAAATATTATGAACTATGTGAAAATAGTTCAAAGTTCTTGTTAGACTTTAGGGACATAACTTTTAGGTTATGTTTGCGCTCAAGTGAAGCGACAGCTGATTGATCAAGCTGTTTTAACTGGTTGAAATTAAACATAAGAATGTCGTGAATGAGGTAGCATCTTAGTAAGTTTACAGCCTTGAGTTAAAGGGATAAGTTTGGGGTCAATTTATATGGGAATGGGCCTTAAAAGAGTTTATACATGAAACTTAGCTATTTAAAAACTCATAGAACGCACTTGCAAAAAATCTTAGCTCTCTGTTGATAAATTCAAGCACATATTTGTCAAGAATTGAGATCATTTATTTCAGGTGGGGGACTTTATATATCAGAACTCTTTAGTCAAGTCTTCGTCACCTTCAATGCAACATTCCAGAAGAAGAATGTACAATTTTCCCAATTCATAAAGTTGGTTACGGTACTCTCTAACGGTGTTAGAGATAACAGGCGATATACCATCTCCAATAATATTTCATGCAGGTAGGCCTATACCTTAGAGCCTTATATACCTTAGAGGGACAAAAAGCATATACAGTCAAACCTCGTTGCATCGTTCCCGGACCCATCGGTTTTTTGTGTACAGTCCCACCAAAATTCCCATTTAACCAATGTTACATTTTCCTGGTTGCATCGCTCCCATTCGGATCGTTTTATATTTTTGGTCCCACCAAATATATTAATTACCCTCATCGATCGTTATGAATATCGAAAAAAAAACATACATTTAATTACACGATGTTTTTGTTATACACTGTATCTCCCCAGCAGTGATGGATTGTTGTGCTCGACAGCTCAAAGTTTAGCGTTGACAGAGTAGCTCGCTATGAGTGTATGCATAAGATATGAAGGTTTGGAGTGACTGTACCCCCCCTACACCACTAGTGCACAGGTGGTTCAAGCCTAGATAGACCTACACCTTTAGACCTTTTATAGAACTTTTGTGGATACATGTTGGTACAATGCAGGGAGGGGGGGCAATATGCAACCTTCTCACACGATTTTGACCACATATATATATATATATATATATATATATATATATATATATATATATACATATCGTCTAGATGTAAGCTACTTGCAATATAAATTGCGTTATGAATTACTTCACAACTTGAATAATGCACAATTCAAGCTCACTATCTCCATTTTACTTCATAAGAGACTGTGTCAGACAACTGAGCAAACGTGAACGTCATTTTGAGTGTATTTTTAATCCAAGTTAGTTCCTTTCATCACTACACACGATTGGTATGTCTACAGATTTGGCCGGTAAATTAGTACATATTTTCAACATTGGAGGGATAGAGGGTGCAGACACCATATCAAGATCAGCAATGCAAGCCTCGATGCATCTTGGTCTGAACATTTATTCCATAGGCACAAAAAACACTTATATAACAAAAGAGCAAACTGACTGGGCAAGAATGACATATTTAGAACCCATACCACTCCGCATGAAAAGCTCTCTCTACAGACATCATGTTCCGCCACTTGATCCTTCGACAGCACCAAACTCGAAATCAACTTCATTCAATCTCAGAAAAACAGTCTTAAAATCAATGTAATACATTTGAAAACAGTTCAATTTTGAAACATTAATCCATGTTCACTCATTTGTTACTAAATATAATTTCAGAAGTGTTCGATAGCAGGGTCTCCAAACTAGTTAGCCCAAGGGCCACACTGATTGCTTGTACGACCCAATGATTATTGTTTGCTTAACGACCCCACCAACAGCTACGCTATATGGGGGTACGAATGAGTAGGTGATTATGAAACTATGAAGTGATGATAAGTGAAAGGATGTTTACAAAAACCCATGCCTTAAGCACACGCCCAAGTCAACAGTGACTGAGCTACCGAGGGCGGCTCATGTAAGACCCAAGGGCCAAAGGTCAAATATCATCATCATCATGTGGAGAGCTACATAAATCTCATTAATCATAATTATTAATATTGAATTTCATTATGTGCATTACTCATGTCACTTAATGTAAATGTATAGGATAAATCTCAGCACTAATTAATAATTATAGTTAAAATTTTCAATTTCATATCTGTGTCAGTTATTTCAGTTCTATTGTGATTCTCAATTGGTTGTCAAATAAAAACATCTGATTATTATTTTTATGATTTACTTAAATAGTAGATTTTATAATGTAATCAAAATAAACGATGACGGGCCGGTTACAATGTAATCAAAATAAACGATGACGGGCCGGTTACAATGTAATCAAGATAAATGATGGCAGGCCAGATTGGTGGTGCTCGCGGGTTGTAGTTTGGAGACCTTGTTCCATTGTAATTGAAAATATTTTTATAGGAGGCCTACGCTATTGTCAGTTGGTCTAGTTCCACATGATATAAAAGACAAATATATGTTGTATGTATATTTATGGATGGAAATAGACACATATTTCGGGATTGAAGCTTGAAACAGACAAATTAAGAACACCCAACACAACTGGGTAATATTGGAAAACAAAAATTTAAAAAAATGGTTATAAATGGTTGAAAGAATTACAAAATAGATTCTAGTTGATGGTCACGTTCTATGTAGAAAGGATAGTAACGAGACAGCTGGTTCTTAGCCTACATCTAGTCGGGAGAGCACGCAAGATCGCTTAGATGGCAATGGGATCTTGCACAGCTGACTTGTTTTGCCACTTTTCCTGAGTCAGTGCTTATTTGCCTATTGTTCTCATCTTTAGTGTATAGCGAAGCGATGCTATGTACACCACATTTTTCATTTCTAGAAACATTCATCAGTACCCAGGCTAGAATCTGGTATCTGGAGTGCAAGTGGCCACATTAGCACTACAAGCTCTACCATAAGATCTCCCCCACCTGCCCCCAACCAATCACAGCATTGCACCATTTCTACCACTCCTCATTTCGGAACAAGAAACAAGATTCAATCAGCATTTTCAATTTTTAAGTGCTGTTGTCAGTTTGTGCATTTTTTAGTGAATATATATTTCATGGCACCTATTGAATTAGCTGCGTTACTGATACTTCCGATGCTGATATTATCGCTTCGTAGAATTCTGTTTACGCTCATTTTGCAATTTGATAATGCTCATTTACACACTTTTTTTGAGCATTTGAAAGTGCTTATTAGTCATTAGGTTTTATACTACATCAGTCATCATTATAATGTCTCCAGTCAGCTATATGAATTCATATTTTACTGGAAATTAAACTGATACAGGTCCTTAACTTCTACAAACTACTTCAAGATTTGTCTTCCATTCAAATATGGTATAGAAACAAAGAAATTGAGCCGGTAAATCCAATTTACTGCTTCGTCCTTTGACTTTCCAGTAAACAGTGGCAAAACAAGTACACCAATAGGAACAGACCTCTCTGGCGCCAACACGAAAGGTAACAAAACACTTTTAGGCCAACATGAACCAAAATACCGGGTTTTATTCAACGGTCGGTGTCTGTCAGTACCTAATCTGAAACTTCCTAAACGTTAATCGAACCCTACTTGAGAAACATTTCCACCAATATTGCTGGATCAGTTGTAAATAACACTATACTGATAATATAGACAAACTTACATATTTTCAACTTATAATATAGATAGGTCTATATAAGTAACAGAAAATTAATCAATCTTACAACTTTTTCGGTAGCTATTTATTTCTAGATACTAGTGATGACATCGGTCCCAAGTTTTGAAGGCCGAGTAGGACCGAACTTTACCCATAATCCCGCTAAAAAAACGAGGACGTTTGAAAATTACCTACCGGTATTTAATTTGCGTTTTTGTTCAATTTGAGTTTGAGAAACAATTGGAAATAAGCGCTATCACAAACTACGTTAAAATCATCCTTCCACTGATTTCCCCATCCTTAACATTAGCGGTCAGGTGTCCATAGTTCCTAGTGATTTGTCACATCCAAGGTTATAGGCATGACACAACTATGAGTATTCTCTCTCTCTTTCTCTGGTAAGGGACAAAGGTTTTTCTGTTCTTTACTCTTTCATCAAATTGCCTAGTGATAGCCAGGCCTAATGATAACAAAAAGGTCATTCTTGCTTGTATATTATTATGCACATCTAAATATCTTTAGACAACCAATTGTTTTTTATTAAATCATTTTTGGTAGTCATATTTCAATTGTCTGCATAATGAATAATCAATTAGCAATGAGTTTATTGAAGACATTATTTTGTATAAATTTCATTTTATTTCACCTAATTTGGCTCTTCATATAAGCCCATGTATTTTCTGATGACAATAATGCAATATATATTGTTCTGATCTGGAGTGAGTCATTGAGACGTAATTAGACATGGCCTGATGCATAGTCGAGTGTGTATAGAAGTGGAGTAGGAGAGTGAGAGAGAGGCCTACAAACAAAACCAAAAACGTGAACAAACATCTTCACCATTTTGAATCTTTTCAGTTGGAATTTCAATTATTGGGGTTGTAATATTTACGTAAATATCAACAATTTGGCTGATTGAATGCTATGAACACCACGAGGTCATCCATCCAATTCATCAATAACTCTTCCAAATACGGAGGGTGTAATGATGAACAACATGCAGTAAACCCTCGTTAATTCGAATCCTAAGGGACCACAAAAATCAAAATTCGAATTTAAAAAATTCGTTCTGATCCTTATTAAAATGGTGCGGCCGGGGTCATTTCTCTAGTTTGAATTAGAGCGAAATTCGAATTAACCGAATTTGAATCATCGAGGGGCTACTGTAGAATTATCATTTATATTTTAGCATTTTACACATTGAAAGACAGGTGCTGGAAATAGCAAGTCCAGCCTGCGGGAACCCGGTGTCATCACTACTACTAACTTAATAAGGTTTTCCAATCAAAGTATTATTATCATTATTCTTTCAAATTTCACATTTTAAATCTACTGTAAGACCGGTAATGGTGAAAAAATGTAACATTTTTCCTAGTCTTCTGTAGTAATAGCCTTCTTTATGGACGGCAAGTATAGTTTGAAAAGCTCAATACCCAACCATAGTGAGGTTGATATTTTCAAATAACCCAATATACTGTATTGCCAATCACAGATCGCTTAAGTAGAGGGATTGATTCTATTTGCTTTATTCAAATGGCAAACGTCTAATCCACAGCACAGGTAAATGAGGTAATGGATCTGTTCAGACTGGCAGCTCTTTCTGCTTGGTCATCATTTGTAAGCAAACATGGTAGGCATTCAATGCAATGCCCTTCCAAGTAATGAAACTCTTGATGTGATCTATAGGCCACAGAGGAGCAGTCACTACCAAAATATCACTAAACATTTTTTAATAGAATCTCAAAGGTTTAAAATGCACCGTCATTTTAGTGCAATTACAATAAAGTGTCCACGAAAGAGGCAACATCACTGCAACGGTCTACAAGCCAATTTAATACCCGGGTCGAAGTTTTCGTAGTTTCTGTTTCTCGTAAAACGCGCAAGTTGACGGTAGCTCTTGTGAGCTCAGACAATAGTCACATCAAACGTAACTTCAGTCGGATTTCTACATTACGTTGGATGGACGCATAGCAAAATCCATCACGGAGAGAAATATAACAATCATACAAACCTGCCTACAATGCAGACTGAGATCAGGCTAAAAACTAGCGCGATTGAATTAGCTCGTAATCTAAATCCAATACGTTCAACTGGTAGAATGAGAACGTTTCCGCTTCCAACAATCAGGATGCAACCGCTTCTGTTCCTGAGCTATTAGGCGCGCTTCTGCGACAAACACTTCCTTGTCTTCTGGTTTAAGATTGCGCCACGCCTCGCCCAGAATGACGCTTATTGCACGATTGTCGCGCCCGGGGTGCATCTGGATCAGTTCCAGGCGATAGCGCTTGGCAAACAACATGAACGCGTTCATCGGGCGCTTGGGGCGGTCTGGGTCCAACACCTTCTTCGTGGGAGAACTGGGAGGAGAGATGAACGAGGAGCTAGGGGAAGATATTTCTTCCGGGGGGAAGCTGAATCTGAAAGTCAAACAGATCACAACAATGAGTCAAGTGTGATAGCCACTTGTCGGTCGACCCCGGTCAGTCTATCACAACTCATGGTATGGTTCAAGGTTGTTGCAAAAGGGTGGTGATCTTCCTGATGGAGCGCACAGGAAGTGATCGTCAAGAGCACACGTATTTTCCACCACATTTCTAGGAATCTACCCTTCTATAAGTTGTGTATAGTAAATTAATAATTCAGTCGAAGTCGAACGTAAGACTCGAAAGTGTGCAAACTTCGAACTTAGCAGACGCGCGTAAAACTTTAAAAGTTCGACAAAGTACGATTTCTAACATCTACAGATCGAACTCGAATTAGCAAACAAAGGTTTAAGTTCGTTTTCGAAATGTTCGCACTTGTAACCATTATACTAATATACAGAAATTAGTAGGCATAAATAATTATTGTGCAGTGGAAACGGTTCAATACGTTTCTCAATGCGACGCTTTTTACTGTATGGCTTTTCTTAGCTTGGTCCTGGCATTTCCTTATGGCAAATGATGTTGAATAATTTCTTTAATACGTTTCCAAATAGCATGCTTCTTGTTAATATGTTCCCAAAATGTGATCCTAAGAGGTCATATGATTATTTCACTACAAGCTTTCAAAATATTTTTGGTACGCTTTGAGAAAAAAATATCCAGAATAACCTGTCATTAGTTTGTCATCTTAATGCAGGAAGTCACAATGCTATAATACAATTAGCTCTGAAAATAGCTTTGATAGGCTGTGAACGAAGAAATACTTGGAAATAGCCCGACATCTGTTTGTACAGAAAGTGACCATTATAATCCCTCTCCTGTCCCCACACCACAAAATTCAATCAAGACTAAGTCAGTCAACCTACATCGACTCTCCCTCTCTCTCGTTTGATTAACCCTTTTAGTGCCAAGAGCCGAACTATCGGCTCTCTCTTTAAACTGAAGTAGTTCCCCCAGTTTCTGTAAGATGGCGGTAGCAGTGACATACTCAGAAAGCTGCTATTCATACGAATTTTGTGGTACCAAGGCCAATATTCTACCACTTTTTCAAAGCCTTCTATGTTTGTTTATATTTTGCTGGAATATTTGACCCTGACATTTTAGTTTGTTGTAAAAATGGCGTCTCACAGAAGAATTAATTTTGTGCAAGATGAAGCAGAGCGTAGGCATTTAGTAGAAGAATTGGATTATGAAGAAGGAAATGACTTTTCGGAAGATGTGTTACCATCTTCAGATGAAAATAGTGATGTAAATGACAGGGTTGAAGAGAGTGATGTACTTTACCATGGTTATAAACCCAAAAAATATTGCCACGGATAGAAAAATAATACAAAAGTAATTTTTCAATTCTTTGGAAATAAAATGTGAAATTCAAGTTTTCCTAATCCAAGTGTCCATCTTTGGACATATTTGAAAACATATTTCTAAAGACTTGAGCAATTACTTGCAGAGTTATGATTTTTTCATGACTCACTGCAAAAGCCTACCTAAATCCATAAATGATGCTACCCATTCATAGCAGACAGCTGATCAAATGACAAATGTCGGAATAAGAACAGGTGCAATAAAAAGTCCAGCACATCACATTATTGCTTTATAGTTGACATTTATATGACTTTAGGTCAATACAAACAGCAGATAGTGAATTACATGAGATACTGTGCCAAATTATTTTTTGTCAATAACAGTCTCTCCCCTTACAATTTGTTTCAGAATGCAAATTTGTATAGTAATAGTTTATTCATGGTTGTTCTGTGTAATTTTATATTTTTGTTCAATTTAACCTTTTCAATTATTGTATTTTCTGACGAGATACAGTGAAATCTCTATACATAGTTCCCGGATCCATCGTTTTCCTGCTTGTATCATTCATTTTTTCTAACCCCTTTCACATATAATCAATGCTAAATTTTCTTGGATGGTTTTATTTTCCTGGTCCCTTGAAAAACAATGGATAGAGGTTTCACTGTAATATGATATTATTCTGATGATGTGAAGTAACTTTCAAGTCATGAGAAGTAGCATGGCGAGCAGCATCGTGGAAGTATGGGGGGGGGGGGGGGGGGGGAGAGTTAGTAACGCTAGAGTGGGCTACACAATGCAATCCATAAACAGTTTTTGAAAACATTTAGAAGCATCAATCTGACCCATACATCAGCATAGCAACCATCACAATCCCTCTCTGTTATTGTGCAATTCCAGTAGTGGTTGGGGTAGGGGGTGGGGAAGAGGGTCAAGTACTAGGGCAACTGTTGACAGATAAGATACTAGAGAAATAGAAACAGTGTTTGTGTTCTCTCTCTCTTCTAGCTGGATTTAAATAATTACACTATTGATAGCTGAAATGATCAGGTTGAAAATGGCAAGGATTGAAGTGCTACTGCCTACTGTTGAAAGCTATATGCCTACATTCATTACGGTACTGTATCAATAAGGCAGAACTTTATCTTCCATCATCAAATAAAGAACATGAATCAACACAGAAGTGGAAGATGCATTGGTTTGCCAAGTGTGTTGTTGTGTGGGCTCACAGTTAGGGACACTCTTTGCCCAACTTGCTTTAATTGCCGTTAGATGGCAACGCTGCATCGAACCGTTCCGTGGCAGCAAATTAACGCCAAATAAGGCCAGCTTCAGCCACCGAGATTCCAAGAGATAATACAATTCATGGTAAACAACTCGGGTTTCTTTCAATTTACTATTTTCCAGCCCTCATTCATGTGCTCATGTTGAACTTGATAACTGTTATTGAGTTATAGGCTTTTGGGCCAATGTAAAATACAAGACTAAAGAGAAGAATGCTAACCTTTCAAGCTTCCAAGTGAGTCAACAGAATATTAGCATTGGCAGACAGCCAGGTTTTAGGACTCGGTTCTAATACCTGGCATTGGAACGTTGACCAATGGGAAATCAGTATTTTCAGTTGATATAGACCTAGGTCTACAAATGAAAGTTCCAGATTTATGAAAAACACCTACCTTTTGAAGCGATCGCATATATCAGGGGAGAGTACACACAGTTTGGAGGAGTGGAGTTCTTCCCGACTGCCGCTGCCTGGAGACGAAGGGGCGGGGCTGAGCAGGACGGACGGGCACAACTGCCTCGGGTATTCCACGTGGGCGATACGGGCTTTCGTCAGTGGCGCTCCGACGCGGAACGGGATCGGGGACGGCAGGTACGACGGCGATGGTAAACACTCCTCTTCTAGTGATGACAGAGAACTCTTCTCCAACGTGTCGGTTAGAGAAGAGCACCCGACGATGGAGTTTGGAGACGAAAATGGATCATTCGTGCCACAGAAACTGTATGCTCTGTAAAATGAAACATTCGATTAGTTTTCTGGTTAAATCGTTGCCATCACTAAGACACAAACAACTCTACACAAACGTTCTTTATTCCATAGGTACAGACACTTCTACTTCGCATACTAAGGTATCGCGAAAAGCATGTTATTGTATTTTTTCAATTTAATTTTATTAAATAGAACTGAATGTAGTACCTAGACAAAGTAAAACCAGTTATAGAACATGTCTTAAAAGAGTTTAGTACGTACATCTATAGTCATTTTGATAATATGGTTACAAAGTGTTCCATGGAAAGTCATATTGTAAATACACAGTTGGGCGTGGGTTTGAGTCCCGCATAATGCATTGTATTTCACTACACCGGCATTATACTATATGTAGGCCTACTACAGTCTGTAAGTTCCTGAATAGTTTGTTTGCTCACGTCTCATTGACTGAGTTAAAGCTTAGGAAAACTCGAGGACTGGTACAGTGCAAGTCATTCATTGGTATTACAAATTTCATGTCACTAGGTATGGTTACAACACTGAATGTTTGCTGAACGATTTCTCTCTAGATTTTGCTAACGGACAACTAGGCCCAACATTATGCTCTTAAAATTTGGTCTAAAAGGGCTAAATACCGCAACCATGGCCATGACACAGATGAAAAAGCCAGCTATAGCTAAACAGTGAAACATCTACCCATCGTTCCCGGATCAATTGCTTTGCCGCTTCTATCATTTATTTTGTCTCGACCTGTTCCCATTCGACCAATTTTAAATTTTCCTGAAGGGCCGTTTTCCTGCCTGGATTTTCTTCCAAAAACGATAGATATAGAGGTTTCACTGTACATACTTTTAAAACAGCTTAATTATTACTCCACGAAATCTCAACATCTAGCCTATAGCTTACCGTTTGCGAAATGGCAAGTTTTTCTGCATGAGTGGACTCTTGGGACTTGTAGCAATAATGGCAAACTCTTTCAACGCAGTGTTTGGTAGAGATAAGTTGAGTGGCGGTGGGATTGGTTTCAGTTTCTTGTATACATTTGATTTTACACTTAAATCTTTTGGTTGACAGTCGTCCATGTCGGCGTCATCGGGCGAACCAAAGCTCTGCATTTTCTGAAACACAATTCAACAGTACTTATGGTAAGAACGGAATGTGCCCCTGGAACAAACCAGAAATTACAAATAATTTATTTGCCCTGTACGAACCGGAGCATTACCCGAGTCGTGAGGTAAACGTTAATCGATTCTGTTTATGTTTCTATGGAGAATCGGTAATGCCTCCGTCATGAATCATGATATCTGCAGGACCCACAAATGAATTACAATTTCTGAATGAGATGACGATTTCTAGTTTTCTCTAAAATCAGGGAAATAAACATCATCACTAGTCATTCAAATCTAGTTTCAGTTGACACAGACCTTGTTCTTACGATGCAAGTTGCACCTAAAAGGGCTTTGCCCCCTGCTACATAGGCCTACACTTGGCTACTTTTTGTGGAAATAAACGGCAGCTCTAATGCAATCACTGTGGTGAAGTGAAACTAAAATACTAGTGGTCTTGGTGCAGTGTGACCACAGTGGTGGAGCTTGTGGGTGTAAGAATTTGACATTCAAGTGAGTTCGTAACCATTACATATTATTAATTCATAGTGTTCTTTGAACAGATCTAATCAAGATATATGAGAAAACACCAAATTCTTGAGAAAAAAATGAAAATTGGTAGTGACGCAATAGACCTACGGTACCAGTATATATATTTTTTATTCATCGTTTCTTATAAAGCACAATTCGAGAACTGTACTAATATTGTCAGGTATAATTAAAAGTACACTGAAATGGTTGAAGTCAGAAAAGTACATCTAGATAGAGAAAAACAAGTCCATTGAATAATCTTGTTAATTATTAAGATAATCCTCAATGCAGTAAAACTGATTTTTCCTGAGTTCAATATGGAGTTCAGATAAAGGACTAAAACCAACTTGAATATGGCCGAACTACTACTTGAACACACTTAAAAAAGATCGGACTTAAACTAATGACTAAACAGAGTATGCTAAAAACAACTAGGAATTCTAAGTCTGTTTTTCAAGTGTTATGAGGAACCTTTGGCCAAAAGCATACATAAAATTCAAAACAAAAAAAGTATCCCATGGTGGGAATCGAACCTAACATTCTGGAGTGGTAATCAAAAGCCGTAGGCCTAGCGCTACGTATTTGGCAAGATATGAAATATATCGTTCTTAGGCAGTTCGGCTAACCTCCCCTACGTGTACTTAACAAAATCAGGGGAGGGTCATCCATCTCTATATACAAGTGATTCGTCAAGGGAGTAGGTTAATGAGACACCTAGCAGCAAAGATTATAATCAGTATGACCAATTCCATTTCTCCTCCGTGTAAGACTCTAAATGTGGTCATGGGTAAGGTCACACAACAGAGTATAAATTATTCATATGCTCTTCTTGGTGTCCCAGTCTTGCATGACCAGGTTACAATGGTCTATGTCCTAGACATAAATTTGTGGTCTAGGCTAGGCCTAGCATCAACAAAAATGATCATGGAGCCATCATGGTCTATGTCCAAATTTAGGCGCTTGACTTCGTGATGGATCATTTTACCCTAATGCTTGGCAGACTAGGCTTAGGCTAGGCCTACCCCTGAGCATTAAACTAAATGGCCTGGGCCTACAGGGTTCTTTGTTATGAATAGCTTATGTCTTCTTGCCTTAGTGGAAGGCGCCTAATTTTTACATATACCGCATTATTCAATAGATTACATACTTGATCCTTGATGAAAACTATTCAATAATAACCTCAAATAGTAGCACTTTTATTTATGATTTTCATGCCGTGCTCAGAAACAAAATATATACTTCGTTGTTGTCACAAACTACAGCCTACGCCAACGATCTAATTGTATTCACGTCTATGCCTTGCCTTGTTTCTCACCTCCCACTTGGAGTGGAGCAAAAATAAAATACAACTTCGTAGTAAGATAGTCGACTCGAGCCACGATGTAGTGATACCAACTGACTTCATAATAATATACGATGTAGTGATACTAGGGATAACTTCGGTTATTCATCATTTTGATTGTGTTATTATGTATAATTGACTGATGTTTTTCAAGTGTGTTGTCGCAATATAAATTGTATAGATATAATATTCCAGTTCACGCGCGCATTATTCATTTGTCTTTCCTCCTCCATGCGCAGTAAAACCCAAAATGTGTGATGGAGAAAGACATGCGCATAAGTTGGCATGCGCACCATGTATGATATATGTTAAACATGTTAAATATAATGCATAGGCCCTTCTACTTACTTTCCGTACATTCAATCAACTTTTTGACATACCGTACATAATTTACTTTGTACATTATTCCACCTCATCTTACCAATTTGGCATATGTTAGTTTGACCATAGGGTTTGACAACCCAAGATCGTACAGGGTAACAACATCAACTAGACCCAAGCATTGAATTTGTAGTTAAAAAAACAATGGCCCAAGTCAAGGTGGCCTCACAAGTTGATTAACATTCAACTCTTCGTTCTCAGCTCGACCAATCAGATGGCTTCATTTTGACATGTGACACCCATGGATCTATCCCACTGATCGGTGACCTATCCTCATCCTGTAAAAGTAGCCAACATTAAGAGTACATTTTTGGTTAGTGTTGATCTTGGTTTTACTGTCTATATTGGGTTAAACGACGCACTCCTTTGACAGCGCAGATCTAATGGCGTCGGATGGATGATTATGGAGATGATGGGATGATGAGATGAAGGTTCTTGGGTAGGCCTACGGTAATGGGAAGAATAGTGGGAAGGAAGCGTCCATGGCCGACTTATTGTAGGCGTAGGAACCATCCCGGCATTAGCGTAGACTACAGAGGGAAACCACGAAAAACCTCTGTAAGGATGGTCGGCGGCGGGGGTCGAACTGGGTTCGAAATTCCCCTCGCCTCCCGGATCACATGAAGCGAGCGCGTTAACCATTGCCATTATGCCATTGCGCTGCAAATTCTGATCTTAGTTGGTTGTGTCACCGGTACCGTAGCCACTCTTATCTGATCTAATTCACAAGGGAATCAGCTAGGTAAATGGGACCTTTGGCTTTGATTTGACGGCAAGAAACCAATAATGCCCACCATGTTTTGGTATATGAGTTTATATTATGATTAAGTCAGTTGGTATCACTACATCATGATCTAGTGATCCTTTGATTGAACTGCTTTACCAACATGGCACGGTGGCGAGCCAAGCGTTTGGCTCCGGAACTAAAGTAGTTTAATGGCGGCGCGTGGGTGGGAGGAGCTTATCCTGTTCAGCTCCAGAATGTTTATATTTCATCAATAAATAAATATGGCAGTAGACAGTTGAGTGTCGCAGTCCCCACTATATTTAATTCTATTCCTCCAGGTATAAAAAACCTTGACAAATACTCCGCTATGAAACCCTAATGGTTAAAAAATCTGTTGCTTAACTCTTGAATTTATTGTTTACATCAAAGTATTACATCAATTAACAATTTGATTAACGAGGTGCAATTTCCCTCCCCCAACTTTTGGCCAAGGGGGGCAAGGGGGGGCAAGAAAAAGGTCTTGCAAGACACAATTTGAAAAGTCGAGAAATAGAAAAGACAAAAAAAGAAGGAAGAGAGAAGGAAAGAAAGAAAGAGAAGGTAGGAAAGACGTATATAGATAGATAAAATCGTACACAGATTCATATTTCCCATTGCATAGAAAAGCAAATATCAGATGGGCACCTTCAGTTTTGGGAGAAAATTGATTTTTGCATCTAATTCTCATCTGAAACACGTTGAACCATATTAAAAAAGGTGTGATTTGAAGGAATTTGATGTTCTGTTTCGAAATGACAGCTCTGATACGTAGTTTATGAGTCAGCAGAAATCAACAAACAACCTTATGCTTCTTCCAGATGTAAATTATTCATTACAATTTTTGTAAATTTTGTAAATTTCCAATACTCCAACAGTCGTAACAAAGACAAGAAAGTGAAATGGAGAAAGGGAACTTCCAATAAGGGTCGTTTCTAGGGGTGGGCAAAGCAAGTGACTGCAAGGGGCGTCAAATTTAAGGAGCGCTATCGCCGCACATTTGTAACATTCTATTAATAATAATATTCCATAAATCACATTCTATTTTACTCATGCATTAATGGGTGGAGTAAATGTTATTATTCGAACAGCATTGTTATCGAATGATATAGATTAATCTAGCGTTTTATTTTCTTGGATCAGCCATTTCAGTAGAACTAGCTCTTTTTACCACACTAAAGAATTCATGAATTCCAGAAATTTCGCGTGGTTCCCAAACCCGTAGAATCGTATTTAAAAAGATGAATTTTCGAAAATTTCCCTGCGGGGCTTGATTCCTCCCTTACTTGCATTCATTTTCACTATGCGAATACAGTGTTTTCGGGGCTCATAATTGAGTCCTTGCTCGCGTGGCGCTAAAATGAGCCAGAACGACCCTGCAGTTACAATAACTATGATTGGCAAATATCAGTTGGGCACCTCTAGTTCTTCAAAACAATTCATTTTGTCATCTAAATCTTATCTGAAACACTTTAAATCGTGTTAAAAAATAGGTCATTTAAAAAATTCCCTGCGGGGCCAGAAGGGGTCCTTCCCCCCTTGCTCCCCGCGGGTCGCAGGCTTCGCGTTAACTGGCCTTTGTACGACTGTTCTTATTTGGCATTTGCTTTTCCAAACAAAAATCCCCCCCCCCCCCCGATCTTGGTATTCTCGGTATTTTTCCTTCTGTCCTGAAAAATACCCAAATGTTATTGAATGTGTGGCACCCCATACTCATTTCCTCCGCGGGTCGCAATTGTTGACCACAATGCCAAAGCTCGATAAGAGTGGGATGGAAGTTTCCGCTAACGCTCATCTATAACTAGGTAAACACAGAATATGCGTTGTAAGATGAGCGAGATATCTATATAAAGTATAGTCGAGAACTCTACACACCTTGATCATATAAAATATATTATTTCATTCGATACCAACGAATCTATGGAGCCGTAAATCTATGCAACATTTTTCTGCTATTATTTTCTATCTATTCGATGAATAATAAACAAGTAAAACATTATTTTTCTTAAAACGGCTGGTCCGAATTGCATACAAATTCTTAATGATGTGTATCATTTCCGTGTTGACATTTGAGAAAAACTTGAATTATATGGAGATATTTTATTTCTCAATTTTTACCGCCCAGCCCAATCTTATGGGGTTTTTAGAAACTTTGAGATGATGTTTCAGAAAAATGGTCCAACCGATTTGACCGAAAAACTACACAGTTCTGAGTTGGATACTTCATACGCCTCAAGTGATCCACCTTCATACTCCTCGAGTGATCCACCTTCATACTCCTCGAGTGATCCACCTTCATACTCCTCGAGTGATCCACCTTCATACTCCTCGAGTGATCCACCTTCATACTCCTCGAGTGATCCACCTTCATACTCCTCGAGTGATCCACCTTCATACTCCTCGAGTGATCCACCTTCATACTCCTCGAGTGATCCACCTTCATACTCCTCGAGTGATCCACCTTCATACTCCTCGAGTGATCCACCTTCATACTCCTCGAGTGATCCACCTTCATACGCCTCGAGTGATCCACCTTCATACTCCTCGAGTGATCCACCTTCATACTCCTCGAGTGATCCACCTTCATACTCCTCGAGTGATCCACCTTCATACTCCTCGAGTGATCCACCTTCATACTCCTCGAGTGATCCACCTTCATACTCCTCGAGTGATCCACCTTCATACTCCTCGAGTGATCCACCTTCATACTCCTCGAGTGATCCACCTTCATACTCCTCGAGTGATCCACCTTCATACTCCTCGAGTGATCCACCTTCATACTCCTCGAGTGATCCACCTTCATACTCCTCGAGTGATCCACCTTCATACTCCTCGAGTGATCCACCTTCATACTCCTCGAGTGATCCACCTTCATACTCCTCGAGTGATCCACCTTCATACTCCTCGAGTGATCCACCTTCATACTCCTCGAGTGATCCACCTTCATACTCCTCGAGTGATCCACCTTCATACTCCTCGAGTGATCCACCTTCATACGCCTCGAGTGGTCCACCTTCATACTCCTCGAGTGATCCACCTTCATACTCCTCGAGTGATCCACCTTCATACGCCTCGAGTGGTCCACCTTCATACTCCTCGAGTGATCCACCTTCATACTCCTCGAGTGATCCACCTTCATACTCCTCGAGTGGTCCACCTTCATACTCCTCGAGTGATCCACCTTCATACTCCTCGAGTGATCCACCTTCATACGCCTCAAGTGATCCACCTCCATACTCCTCGAGTGATCCACCTTCATACTCTCCGATTGATTCATCCTCACTTTTGTCGATTGATCCATCTCCCTAATCGTTGATTGATCCATCTTCCTAATCTATGATTGTTCCATCTTCCTAATCGTGGATTGGTCCATCTTCCTAATCGTTGATCGGTCCATCTTCCCAATCGTTGATTGATCCACCTCCATATGTACTCGTCGTTCGATCCATCTTCATGCTCGTTGATTGATCTATCTTCATCTTCATTCTTGTCGATTGATCCGCCTTCATAATTTGCCTCTTAGTTCTCAGATTCTGAGTTTTAAGATCCACATGCTGCATAGCCATTATTACAAGATAGAGGTAGGTAGCTGATAACCAAACAATTGACACGTTTCATAAAACTAGGAAAACGCAGGATGTGCGTTGTACGATGAGCGAGATGTCTATATAAAGTATAATCGAAAACTCTACAAACCTTGATCATTTGAAATGAACTTCATCCGATGTCAATGAATCTAGAAAGCCGTGACTTCGACAATGCAACATTTTTCAACTAATATTTCTATCTTTCCGATGAATAAAATACATTTATTATATTATTTCCTCCAAAACGGCTGATCCGAATATCAAACCAAATTTTTATTCATGTATATTATTCTTGTGTTCACATTTGTGGAAAATTTGAATCATATTGAAGAGATTTTTTTTTCAATTTTTCTCCGCCCAGCCAAATCTTATGGGGTTTTTAGAAACTTCTAAATGATGTTTCTCGAAAATGGTCCATCCGATTAGACCTAAAAACTAAAACTATACAGTTCTAAGTTGGATAAGTTTGCATATAAAAAAAAAGTTTCATGTCGATCGGTCAAACCCTGCGACCTGTGCAGTGTTTACAAACAAAAAAAACGAAAAAAAAAAAAAAACGCACAGACAAAGTTCCGTAAGAGTTCAGTGAAAATCTTCGCTACGCTCATCTAAATAAAAGAACATATGTTTAAACGAAGTCAAAATTATATTTGTTACGCGTGCATGTGCGGTATTTAAACCCATCAGACGGGGTTTCAAATGATTAACATCATTAATTTTTTCTTCCAACAATAGAATCCGAACCTGGACGAGTGGTCCATGCCCGTGTTAACACGCTGAACCTTCATTCCGAAGACCGAGGTTCGATTCCCGCCATGGTTGTCCAGCTTGACAGAGACGGGTGTACCAGTGGCTAGCACGCTGAACCGTCATCCAGGAGACCGAGGCTCGATTATCGCCAAGGTTGCCCAGCCTGGCAGAGATGGGTGTACCAGTGGCTAGCACGCTGAACCGTCATCCAGCAGACTGAGGTTCGATTCCCGCCATGCTTGTCTAGCCAGACAGGTTTTCCGTGGCTTCCTTCTGTCGTTCAGGTCAGTACTGGGATTACTCGTTAACAACAGGTCACTATCGTTTGTTTCCCAACTTCTAGCCAATATCCAAAAAAATCCACTGAAACCAACTATCATCTCATCTGACATCATTTCATTCATTATTTACCGCCGCCCGTAGATCACAGTTTTTTATTTATCTATATTGGGTTCAACGACACACTGTAGGCCTACTGATGCTACGACATATCGGCGTCGGTAAATGATATTATGAGATGATGGGCTGATGAGATGAAAGGTTATTTTATTATGTGTTTTTGGATAGTGAGAAGGAGTCGGTCGTGGCCTATTGTTAAGAACCCATCCCAGTATTGACTTGAACGACAGAGGGAAACCAAGAAAAATGTCTGTCATGGCGGGAATCGAAGCTTGATCTCCTGAATGACAGTTTAGTGGTCGACTTGCCCCTTGATCCGGACGGTGGGTGTTGGGTTGGGTGTTACAAGACGGTCGACTCCCATTATCAATCAGTAGCAATCACACACAATGCGTCCACAGTACTCACAATCAGCTCATTCAAATCAATCAGCCAGCCTGACCTTGGAGCAAAGAGGTCACTCAAACAGCATAAATGGTACTGTTGGCAAATTTGGCCACCAGTCAGTTTGATAGGGCTCAAGAATATACATCTATTAGTAAGTGTTCAGTAAGTTTTTCAATATTTCATACATCTATTACATGTTAGTTCGAATTGCATCGTGAAACAAGTCATTCAAGAGATTGTTTGATTACTGCATGGAAATTATTTTGTAATCGTAAAATCTCATTCTATGAGTTGCATGTGTCTTCGAGTGCGTTCATTGGTGGAAGCCACTGCAATCAATATTCAACTTTTATCTCTAGGACCATCATTATTTCCATATAATTGACATTTTTACTTTTTTAATTGTTATGTTATGTTAGGAAGTTATAGTTATGTCATGAAATATATTTATGACATGACTATAACATCCTAAATATCTCGATATTGGATGAAAAAGAAGATCAAACATCAAGTGAAGAAGAAGCTGTTGTTGTTGAGTCATGACATGTTATCTTGAGCAATCGCTATCGAATCTTCAGAAGGGGTGGAAGAAAATTCAACATTTTTCATGAGGATTTTCGATCAGTCAAACCCAATTTTCTTAACGAGTTCATAGAAGTTGAGTCGCTCGCAGAGAATCCAGAAAAATATCGTATTATTGATAGTCTTCCGTGTCAATTGTGAATCAGTTCGACCAATACACCAGGAATACAACGTTGTAGTTTAAAGACGGAGAAGTCATTGAGGGTATTGTGTTGAAAGTTGTGCACGCTCCAAGGACAGAATCAACTTGAGAGGAAACCGACGCTGCTTGTAGTGGTCCCTCTACCGTCAAATAACCAACCAGGAAATGAAAGATCGAAATAAAAGAAATCTAGAAGAAAAAAGAATTGAAATTGAGAATTCTTAGAAAGAGAAATATAATATATTTATTGATAAAATACGAATTGTTCTCACGAAGAATCATATCACAAGGTCTATTAGTAGGCCTACTGATCGCATTTACATCAACGAAAACCTATCTGCCTTAGCATAGAATGTCTTTATTTATTTAACAAGGTCAGTACATTCAGAAAGGGCGACGTCCGAGGTTCCGTCAGCTAACAGTTCTTCCACCTAACCGTAAATGAAAAATTAAATAAGTGAAAAAACAATAATGTGAAACATAAATGCAAATAAGGCTAGATAATAAAATGACTCGTATAAAATGACTGTACTTGAAACGCCGTTCATAATGTGGGGAGGGGGTCTGGGGGAGGGCTAATGCGAATTCAGGGCGCATAGCCCCAGAAAAAAAATATTTGTGGGTTAGATTTGGAGCATTTTACGCGTTCTGGAGAACCTTTTTCTTATAATAAAGACACTCTTGTGTGTGCATCATATTTCCATCTAGGAATGTCTGACAGTATAATTAGTATCAAAGAATTTTGAAAATATTTTAATTTTTCTTTGTTGAAGATAGATCTTACATCACACCCCCAGAAGTAGAAATAGGTGAGTAAGCCCGGCTTACTCCCTGAAAAAGGTGGATAAGCCAGGCTTACGTGGGCTTAGCCACAAATTAACCACTGCTCTCGACAGACCACGAGACTCAAATTTGGTTATAATTACAAATTTTTACAATTTGTTCGAAACTCACAATATTCAATAAAATATAATTGGATGAGCGAAGCGAAGACTCAATTACACTTGACCCGAAAAAAATGTACATGTTTTTTTTTTTTTTTTTTTTTTTTTTTTCTGTTCGCGCTCTACAGGTCAAACGAAAATTCAAATTCAATTGAAACTTGGCAAGCCCAAGTGTCATCATCTGGATTGAATCTCATTGATTTTTATGCGCAATCGATTGCACCACTTCTGAGAAAACTAATTTTCCATTTTCCAAATTACCCATAAGAATAAGCCGGAGAAAAATTTTCGTACAAAAAATGTCCTTCAAATAAATTAAAATTTTCACCGAATTTCAATATAATAATGATACACATGATTCCAAACTTTCACTGGAATCCAATCAGTCGTTTAGATATAAAAAATGATTTAATGACATTTTTATACATCATTCAAAGCTATTAAGAAAACCAATTAAATCCAAGCAACAAGTGTCACCAATTATTGAAGAACTATTAAAACAAAGCCTTCTTTATTATCAAAGATATTATTTAGAATGAGTAATGAATATAATTGGATCTCAAGGTGTATATATTGTATCTTAGATTGCATCTAATATTTCCTTCATGATGAGAATAGTCTACAAAATAAATCAACTGAATGAAAACATTAATTTTTAATTTGAATGCCGTCAAAACATCAACTTGATTTAACTTTTTGAAATAATTCAGTTTCATTCTTATTAGCTCATCCATCAACGCGGAAACACATAACGCGTTTTCCTAGTATAAAAAAACGATTTCCTGTCGTACAAGATTTTATGACGAGGAAGGTCGGCAGGATCTGAAAAATTGGGTATCTAGGAATTTGATTGGTAAAACACTTGGATTGAACTCAATTGAATTTTACATTCCCAAATTACTGAACCAAACAAACAAACCAATTAAACCAAAAACGAAATATAAAACGAAAATCAATTGAAATATACAATCGACTAGTCGACTAGTGGGTGCATTCCAGTACGATTTAATCCCGTTTAAGAGGGTTATTACCGGTTTTTCAATACACGTTTAGCACAGGTTCAAGTTAAAACTGGATTTATCTTCTACAGGAATGCCTCCCCCCCCCCCCCTCTGGGGGGCATTCCTGATTTTTTTATTATTGAGACATTAAATTTCAACCTGCACATGTGGCATAAGTGGAGCACCTGTTCCTACACTATTCAAATATAGGTTCATAGCGTTATAGGTTCATTGGATGACAATGAAAGAGAGGTTTTGTTATTTGATGCTACTATATTGTTAGTTTTTAAAAAATTACACATCCGAGCTTTTTATGCCATGCAACTTCTTAGAGTGGCGACGTTTTGCTAAATTCATCTCAGTTTTCACTCCATTCCCAATTTCTTCAGATAAGTCTCAGTCTGTTTCGTCTTTGGAGATTTTAGTTTTATTCTAGGCTTCATGCTTAGCTTTGATGCTAACTAGGCAAACGCAGAATGTGCGTTGTGTGATGAGCGAGATATCTAGAAAATAAAATCTAAAACTCTACATACCTTGATCATATAAAATGAACTTCATTCGATACCAACGAATCTAGAGAGCCGTGAATTAACAATGCAACATTTTTCTGCTATTATTTCTATCTATTCGATGAATAAAGAATATGTATTACATTATTTTCTTCGAAACGGCTGGTCCGAATTGGATACACATTTTTAATTATGTGTATCACTTTCGTTTTTACATTTGAGGAAAATTTGAATTATATTGGTGAGATTTTATTTTTCAATTTTTTCCACCCAGCCTAATCTCATGGGGGTTTTAGAAACTTTGAGATTATGTTTCAGAAAAATGGTCCAACCGATTTGACCCAAAAACTATAGGGTATTAATTGGATAAGTTGCGTGTACAGAGAAAGTTTCATGTCAATCGTTCAAACCCTGCGACCTGTGCAGTGCTTACAAACAAACAAAAAAACAGACAGACAAAGCTCCGTAAGAGTTGCATGGAAATCTTCGCTAACGCTCATCTAATTAGTATTGTGTCATTCAACCAAGGGTCTACAGGCTTTGAGAAGCGCTTTTTTTTGAGGGAAGCATGTTTGTTCATCAGGTCTACTATTAAACAATTTGGGATAGTGACTTTATCATTAACGTTATAGCGTGTGTGCTTCAACGGATGATTTCCAGTCCAAACTCTGAGCATCTATTGAACAACTAGTAGGCCTTTGATCAATTTTGTTTAAATCACGATAAGTATGGAATACCGCTATTGGAGTCTTTTGGTACATTGGCATTGTAAGTTTGAGTTAGTGTGATAATGCTATGGTTTGCAGTACCTGGATGAGGTAGTTGGTTTATGTTGATAACTTCATGCAGAGATTTAACAACAATGAGATAAATTAGAGATTGCATGGGATGTACTTGTTGTTCGTGGACAGATCTAGGGTGAGTAGCATGCTCTTTAAGGTTTTAGTCGTTTATTTTTCGGCACGAAGCATGTTTACATTCCAGTCACCTACACAAATGAAATGTTTATATCTTGAACTGAGATCAAATTAAATGTCACCTAAATCAATCAGATTGTGGTTTTCTTGGCTTGGAGGACGACATAATGTAATTAATAACAAATTTATATTCCCTATATTTGCTTCCATAATTGAATGTTTGAATACCGGTAATTGAATAATTAATAACTGAATAATTGAATGTTGAATGTGAATGCCTTGAGCCGCGAGCTTCTATAGCAATGCAAGCTCGGACGCCGGGTTCAACTTCGTGAACGTTTTGGCCAGGAAGGACGAAAGCACTGGATTTATTGCTACAATTACTTCTTACGGACATGTTGAAAGCAAGATAAAATAGTTATGCGTCAGGCCGTCACTGAGTGCTGTTTTTTGTATGTGCTGTTATGCGTCAGGCCGTCACTGAGTGCTGTTATGTGTTGTTATGCGCCAGGCCGTCACTGAGTGCTGTTATGTGTTGTTATGCGCCAGGCCGTCACTGAGTGTTGTTATGTGTTGTTATGCGTCAGGCCGTCACTGAGTGATGTTATGTGTTGTTATGCGCCAGGCCGTCACCGAGTGCTGTTATGTGTTGTTATGCGTCAGGCCGTCACTGAGTGCTGTTATGTGTTGTTATGCGCCAGGCCGTCACTGAGTGCTGTTATGTGTTGTTATGCGCCAGGCCGTCACTGAGTGTTGTTATGTGTTGTTATGCGTCAGGCCGTCACTGAGTGCTGTGTTGTTATGCGCCAGGCCGTCACTGAGTGCTGTTATGTGTTGTTATGCGCCAGGCCGTCACTGAGTGCTGTTATGTGTTGTTATGCGTCAGGCCGTCACTGAGTGCTGTTATGTGTTGTTATGCGCCAGGCCGTCACTGAGTGTTGTTATGTGTTGTTATGCGTCAGGCCGTCACTGAGTGCTGTTATGTGTTGTTATGCGCCAGGCCGTCACTGAGTGCTGTTATGTGTTGTTATGCGTCAGGCCGTCACTGAGTGCTGTTATGTGTTGTTATGCGTCAGGCCGTCACTGAGTGCTGTTATGTGTTGTTATGCGCCAGGCCGTCACTGAGTGCTGTTATGTGTTGTTATGCGTCAGGCCGTCACTGAGTGCTGTTATGTGTTGTTATGCGTCCAGGCCGTCACTGAGTGCTGTTATGTGTTGTTATGCGTCCAGGCCGTCACTGAGTGCTGTTATGTGTTGTTATGCGTCAGGCCGTCACTGAGTGCTGTTATGTGTTGTTATGCGCCAGGCCGTCACTGAGTGCTGTTATGTGTTGTTATGCGTCAGGCCGTCACTGAGTGCTGTTATGTGTTGTTATGCGTCAGGCCGTCACTGAGTGCTGTTATGTGTTGTTATGCGTCAGGCCGTCACTGAGTGCTGTTATGTGTTTCAGGGCCCAGGACGGAACAGCAATGCTGTTTCCATGTGTACTTGTGGTGTTAGCGTGGACTGGCGCGTGGGGCCTGCAGCCTCGCGTCACGCGCAGCATGGACCTGCACGCTGCGCACGCCCGCGTCGACGAGCTGCCCTTACCGAGGCTGGTGGCTATCCAAGGCTACAATCTGGAGCTGCAACCAATTCTGGAAGAAGGAAAGTTCAAAGGTACAATATGTCCGAATAATGATGCATTTTCCTTGTTCACCATGAAACACAGATTCATGAAAAGTTCTGGTGGCCACTGGTGGATTGTGGCTATCAGAAATCTCTCGAGAGACTGGTTGATCAATTGATTGGTTACTCACAACTAGCTCAAATTTGCGACGGGTCTAGTCCCCTCTGACGTCTTCCGCCCCTACTCCTCTCTCAATCCACAAGTTAAGACAACTAACCTTTTATAGAATGACCACCATAAACAAAGGCGTGTAAGAAGTATTAGCCACCCCATGTTCTTCAAACTCATTTAGGACTTCAAAGTGGTGAGTCAATATAGTCAACTCGTACAGGGCGGACGTGTTTTTGTACAATCCTGTTGTGTATTGAACCATACGTAGTAGGCCTAACTGTTTAGTAGGTATTAGTATACAAGTAAAATAATAGTCGTGATGGAAGACAAGAAACTCGGTAACTTAAAAGTGAGTGAAATTACTAGTAAGCTTAAAGAACTGGGGTTGAAGACATTCCTCAGAATACTAAGAAATCAGATCTGCTGAATATTTTGAAGGATGAACTTGCCAAAGCAAAAACAGTTGATCAAAATGGAAGTGAAACTCCATCGGTGAATTCAGAAGCTATGGTGACGACCAGGAACCTTGTAAATTATCTACTCTATATTAAAATCCTCGGAGGGAGAGTGAAGCGTGTGTCCGTGTGTGGGAACGTGCGTGCGTGCATCGCGTGCTGTGTGCGCAGCGCGCGGCAAAAAGATCGCGGACTTTGGTTGGACGGCAATTATATTGAGTGGGGTAAAATGTGAGCGGGGACATAGGGGCATAAAGACAAAAATTTCGGGCGCTGAATGAGCGCGGGTTAGAAGGCCATGGAGGATGTGGGGCCGTCTTATAGTCGCGGAATGCCGCGATCGTTTGGTCGTGATGTTATTGCTGTGGGAGTATGAGCTTGAGGCCGCGGGAGGGGAAGCGTGTAGCGGAAAACAAGTTTTTATCGCAGAAGCAATAAACAAGTGGCGGCGTGTGAAATTAATGGATATATTCAATTGTAAAATTAATGAATCATTACCCTTAAAATCATCTAAAAATAACAAATTAACAAAACGAAAAATAAATGGTTCGATGATACCTTGAAGACAATGTCTCTTAATCTAAAAATATCATATCTAAAATACAAGGATAGTGCCAATAATTCACACAAAACCAAGTACACTGAATCTGGGCGTTATTATAATGAAGCAAATAATGAAGCTAAGAGAAGATTTAACAGTAATATCATAAATAATGCTACAGATAAATGTTCAGCGGCTTGGAAAATAATCAAAAATAATAAAGTGAAAATATCAAGTGAGTGCAGACAAGATATAGAGTTAGAAGTAGATGGCCAATTAATTAAAGGTACTGCTATAGTAGCAAATGCATTCAATGATTATTTTTCTACTATTGTCACTGATTTACTCATATCCCAAACCAATAAAGATCATTGCAAGGCTAATAATGTAACTTCACATGGCATTTTAACAAAAACAGATTTTTCTCAGACAGATTATCCGAAAAGAGTTCTCTGACATCATAAATGAAGTAAGTGAAAAAACAACATCCGGTTATGATGAGATACCGTGTCATATACTTATAAACCTATTGAAACGTTCATTGCTCAACCTTTAATAAGTATAACAAATACATTCTTTGAACAGGGTGTTTTCCCCGAGCAATTGAAACGATTGGAAACCATTCACATAGCGTGTTTACATCGCTTGTTGACATGATATAATGTTGCAGGGCGAGTCAAGCTGAACATCACTTGCCAAGAAGCTACTGACGTCATCACGGTCCATGCGCATCCTAGCCTGCGCATTGTCTCCAAGCCTGCTCACGAGATATCTGTCAGAGAGATCTTGGACGAAGGAATGTAAGTCTGGGGTCACTCTGTCATATCCTCTTGCTTCATTTTGGTTCCTCCGAGGTTTTCTTATGAGGATGTTTCAAACTTTCCGAACTTTTTCCGAGAAAAACATACCGATTCTTTCGGAAAACAATGTCAACTTATTCTGGTGTAATACCAATATCCTGAACAAGTTTCAGGTCGATTGGACTTTTTTCTTGACCTGTATGCCGCTTACAATATTACAGAAAAATGAAAATAAAAATAAAATCGAAGCCCAATTTTTTCGGTATACGAAATGGAAGTCCTCGCTACGCTCATCTAGAAACTCGTTCTCAAAGTCGTAATCACGTATCATACCGATTACGCCTACTATTGTCTCCCATGATGAAAAAGTAGGATTATGATCCGCCTGACAAACGCTATCGTCTGATTATCTGGTAGCTCAACCACCCGCTCAGAAGTCTTGTAGACAGTGCAATCCTATCCGGGCGATATCGCTATCGACAGGATATAATACACCAGACAGTATTACCTGGAGGTTCATCTGGCAGATAGCTATCACCAGTGTTGGGGAAGCAACTTTCAAAAGTAACGCGCTACTTTTTAAGTAACTTTTAGGTAACGGCGTTAACTTCATTATAAAGCTAATTCGCTCACTTTCTAAACGCTACTTCTGAAAGAATCGTTTATTAAAAGATGAAAAGTTTAAACTTTGATGCCTTCAACGTCTGATTTGGGATTTCACTATTTCTAATCTCCGTCTAGGCTTGGCCCACGGGCTTGTGTCTGCCCCGACAGGCTGCTAGACAGCGCAGTCTTGAAATCGTCAATTGTCATTGAGTTTGTAGTGTTAACACAACAAACTCAATGGTGATGGTGAGTGAAAAGTTCTTTACATAACATCATGCCTTATGCTGGGCTCAAACCCACGCTCAACGGTGCATGATTCCAGTTGACGGAAAGCAACGTTTTAAACAACAATGCGCTAAAATAAACAGACAAGATTCAAATTATTTCGGAGTAACATTATTGTGCAGTTTGGTATTGCGTAAATGAGTCTTCTCGAGATTTCAATACTAGCCCCTGATTTCCCAGTATTTCGATATAAGTATCTTTTTGAAGTAACTTATATACATTTTCAAGTTACTTTTGTAACTTTTCATTCAAATTTAACGTTTAAAACGTTATTATTTTAACCAAGTAACTCAACTTTTAGGCCTAGAAAAATACTTTCGAAAAGTAACGTCCACAATACTGGCTATCGCTACCCGCTACCGCCATAGACCGGCTATTTTTACCGGCCTTAATTGTAATGATTTGCATTGGCAGGTCATTGTCTCCCAAAGGGATAGCAGTGATTGGAACCCGGCGGGATGCTGACAAACAATGGTTCATCATCAATCTGGCCGAGAAGCTCGCGATCAAGGCCAACTATCAACTAGAAGTGCGTTTCGCCGGGGATCTTGAGACAGACAAAAACGATGCTTTCTTCAGCAACAGCTACACTGACAAAGTTACGGGAGATAAAAGGTAGGCCTACAATACACAGGTTATTCGGCAAATAATGACGATATTTGTGTCCGTAATTCAGACGAAAACTAAAATCATCTCAGTTTCAGAAATTATAATTAATCTGTTCGTTTTCCAGGACCCGGCCCTTTTTCTGAGTCGTGACGTAGATATTACTCGATTCGATTCTATTCATGTTTCTATACAGAGTTGGTAATTGCCTACAACATGACTCATGGTCTCTGGAAGACAAGAATATCCATTCTAATTTTGAAATCAAGATGATGATTTCCAGTAGGGAAAAGTAGGGAATTGAATATCGTCGTTATTCATTCATCAATATTCTCAAGGTTGTGGTTGCAGGATGGTATCTCGGAAGCATGGAATTTAATATCCATCTGATGCTGATCCACTGTTTCAGATGGTACACTGCGACCAAGATGAGTCCAACGAACGCACGGAGGGTTTTCCCGTGTTTCGACGAGCCGATGTTGAAGGTGCCCATCGAACTGAGCGTGGCGAGGCCGGAAAACATGATGGCTGTATCTGTAATGCCAGTCAAAGATTCACTAAACTTGTAAGTGGTAAATATAGTTGAATCCACAAAACAAATATGTAACTACTAAGTAGATTAGAAAGAGACAGAGACTGTATAGTGATGCGTGAAGCAGTAGGGCAAGGCAATAGTTCTCACGTATATATTGATATAACGCTGGGAATCTATAATAATGTCACGCTAGTAAATCGTTACGGTTGATTTTGAACACCCCATATGGAACACACCTATGATGTGGGTGAACCTCTTATACGATAACACCTCATCTTTGATGATATAACGCTGGTCACCTATATAATGATTTCACGCTGTTATATCATTACGGTTGTTGTCGGACACCCCATATGAACCTCACGTGATGTGGGTGAACCTCCCAAACGATAACACTGTTACCATCCAACCCCTTTACCTGGTGAGATGTGATGCCCTCGCCGCTATGCTCTTTACAGATCACGAGACTCAAATTTGAGCTCAAAATTTGTTCAAAACTCTAAATAATAAATAGAATAGGCCTATATGAAAAAAGAAAAACTTTCGTACAAGATATCATGACAAGGAGGTCGGCAGGATCTAAAAATTAGGTATCCAGGAATTTGACTGGTAAAATACTTGGGGTGGATTGCAAGAACGAAGTTTAAACCACGGTCTACTTTAGACGCCGTCTTAGTACAAAGTAGCATTGTAGAGGCAATCTAAAGTAGTAGTCTAAAGTAGACCGGGGTTAAACTTCGTTCTTGCAATCCACCCTTGGACTTGACTCAAATAAAATCAAAGTCCCAATTTACTGGTTCAATTGAACATCAATTTTAAAACACAACAATCTATTTAGAAATAAAATATGGGAACAAAATCAATTAAATGATATAACCAAAAAATCTTTGAAATAAAACTTGGGAAATATTAATTGTTCATGCAATCCATCGATTGCTTAAACAATTAAAAAAAGTACAGATTATTATCACTTCAAATCTTTTTCCAAAATTATCTGCTTCAATTTTAAGATCTTCTTTCTTTATAATAATAAATGAAATAAAGAAAATATATACCTTCAAAATATTAATTAATTTTGCGGTACCGTCTTTTACGTATGCTGTTGCTTGTCTTCTGTTTTCTTGCTGTTCCGAGTTCGTATCCCGTCTGGTCTATCACTCCTCACACATCCATCTCGTTCCAACGTCTTTCTTTTCTTAAGGTCCTCAGTTCGGGCCTCGTTCCATCTCTCGGTCCCTCACACGTCCGCTCAGCTCGAGCGCATTAGATCTTCTTTGTAGTAAATAATGTTTACTATTACATCATCACGTCTTCAGCACCTGATATTCACGTTAACTTGTAACTTGATATTATCTCAGGTGTTATGTTCGTACCCCGTCTGCACCACTACAGTCCGTCCCGTACCGATCCACTATCTTCTGAATGGCAGTCAATTCAGCTCGGATGTTTTATTGAAAGACCGTTTTCAATATTTGAAAATTCAACATGAAAAAAATAAAAATGGTTCAGTTCTAAGATTTCCTACACTTATTCAACTAAATGAAACTCAGCAGGTAAATTCAAACCATTCGGTTCTTAGCTGAAGGATTAAGATATATTTCCTTTCTAGCACCAATGAGCCTGGATGGGTTTGGGACCATTTCGAACGCACACCTCCAATGGCGACATTTTCTTTTGGTCTTGTGGTAACGGAGTTATCACAATTAACGTCTGTGAATATTCCAAATACGAAAGGTATGTAAATATATTCAATTCGATCCTAGGCATATCTACTTCTTGCGTAGACGGCCATGCTTTTCTTAGTGCTCTCAGAATATTATAAATAAGGATAGGATAGTTATATGAAGGGTACACGGGAATAACGATACAAGTCACACACTGAGAGTTCTGAACGTAGTTCAGAAATCTATTTTTTTTCATTTACTCGTTTAGATCGAACATCATTATTTTATATTGCATACAATTGTGCATACATTATTTGAATACTATATTGTGTTATTGTCTTGATAATGTCCAGATTTGTTTTAATGCATTTTGGTCAAATGTGTAGATCCTTACATTTTAGACCCGGTTTCTTCATCAGCGTGTCCTATGAGAGTGAAACCCTTCTTGTTTTGATCCAGGCGGCGTAACAATACGCGTGTTCGGACGTGAAGAGTTCAATACCGAGCTGAAAACAACTATTGATTTAGCACCAATATTAGTCGAGATCATGCAGAAATACTTGGAACTTGCATTTCCTCTACCGGAGTTGAACATCATTGCTCTGCCCAATTACAATGAGGAGGAGACAGCAGACCACTGGGGCCTCATTATGTTCAAGTAATATATTTAACAGAATTCACTTACTAAATATTAGTTTTCAGTAGATTTGTATTTAAAAATACCCAACAGATACATACATACGGTAATGATATAAACAAACGACATCTAAAAGTGAGATGTGAACTGCATAAGGAAAATAGTTCTTTGCTAAAAGCGCAATTAGCAGTATATTTTCAAATGTGATTACATACTTCAGAACACTGATAAGTGTGCGAGATGAAAACACAGTCCGCCTGACGCCTAGTTAACAACGCGTGTTTATCTGCATTTTTCATCGGCGTAAAGTTCCGTAAACCTAAGTAGCGTCTTTTCCAGTAATAAAATTTAAAAAAACTCAATCAGATATTTGAAATGAACCAAGTTTGTAAAAATGAGCTGCGTAAGAGGTTACAGATGCCTGCATGCAGCTTCTTGAGGAAAATTTGACGAATGGTGGAGAAACATTATATACTTCAATGGAAGAAAACAATATTCATAAATGACAAAGAACTAAACTCTACGGACTTTTTGTGATAGCACTCTTTGTCTCTCAGGGAAAGTAACTTGATGAAGAGTATCGAACCATGGAAGCTGACGATCGAAATAATTAATCAATGGCTGGGACACCTCGTAACCCCACACTGGTGGAGTGATCTCCGGGCGGCCCAAGGGTTGTCAAACTATCTGGCAGTCAACACTATGCTGAGCGCAGTCTGCTCGAAGAGTTGGCGCCCATCGACAAGCTATTCCAGTTACTACGAGTTGAGCAAACCACATCCATTTGCCGGAATACCTTCTTTGAAGGATTCTATCCGCGTTCAAAATAGTAAGTAGATCTATAGCGATTGTACTAAGTTAAAGAGTGGCATAGCCTGAACCTCTATTCCTGAAAGATGTCACTTGGTGACATGACTCACTTTTTGGTTTATCTCACTAAAATGGCCGATTGCTATTCCCGAATTTCTAAAGTGAGTCATTTTTGAAGATTTTAGTGACTCATTTCACTTTTCATATCACAAACCAAAAAGGTGGTGACATCGAAAGTGAGATAATCGCCATGACAGATATACACATATTTCTCGCATCAGCTGTGAAAACCTCGGGACAATCACGGTTAACAGTTTGTATGGATTCTTATACTGCTTAACTCATCGCTAAGATGTAACCGCATTGTTCACGTATTTATTCACAGCACAATGGCTCTTCCGAATGTTGAACTATACACTTGGTGAGCAAACCTTCAGGACCGGAATCCAGAACTTCATGCGAGAAAGGCAAGTATGGTTGTATCCCCTTGTATCACCACATCAGTATGCGTGGACGTGGTAAATTCAACCAATCAGAGACCAGAGTCAAGCCAGTAGGAGAGTTGAGGTCATCGGGGATATCAAGCCAATCAACTGAAATACTAGAAATGTTTGTGGATTCACTGTGCAGTCTCTATTTACTATTGTAATATACCCTTTTAGAAATGAAAGCGCCATCTAGGGGCAAAGTTTGAAGTACGGTGAGATGTTAGTGTAGACTGTAGAGAGAGTATAGTTGGCAAGGTCGACGATGAGATATAATTTGCGGAGCATGAAACAGCCACCGAGGATTCCGGAAGAGCTGGCATGAATGGGTGGGACCCAATTGATGGTGTCGGTTAAGAGAGGCTGATGAATGTAGTGGTCAAAGCTGAAGAGATGCTCTTGCCATTGAGCTGGATAAAAGGACTAAGAGTTGAGCGGAGTGTATAGCGAGAGTGAAATTTCATAAAGAGGGTTTTTGTGAGCTGGAGGGAGAGATGTTTTGTTCACAATATAAGTGCATAAAAGATACTTGGTGGTAGGCAGATTTGATAATTAAGAGCTTGGCATATTTTAGGTATATTGGAAGGTGCTTGATATTGGCAAATTACATACTATTTGAAAAAATTCAAACATTCCTTTGAAGATAACACAGTTTTTTCCTCAATACTCTTATGATATCCATCAATATGTATTAAGGGTTGCGTTGTTTGGCTGGTCTCTCATTATGCTGCAGCTTCCCATCCTACCGGTGCTGAAACATATCCCCATTTATCGTCCCAAATATTCGTGCTCAACGATTGAGACTGACACAAGCAACTATCTTTGTGTTTACGAATGAACACAAAATCGGGTTATCTATATACGATAATATATAACAATAATCTATATAACAATAATTATCTGAAATAACATTATTTTTTGACATATCAGTCAGAATCAGTCAAAATCAGTCGTAAGGCAGCCGCATAGTTTCAAAATATCTGCTCAAGGTAAAGCAGCAATTGGTAGCTTGAAGGAAAGTAGAAGGAAGGAAATGTAACTATTTTAAAAGAGAAGTTGAAGCAACATAAGAGACCGGCCGATTAACGCAAGTTACTCAACCCTCAATACATCTTGATATCCACTAACGTATTTCTCGTTTTTGTTTCATCGCAGACAAATGGAAACATTCATCGAAGATGACATATGGTGTTCATTAACAGATCAAGCGAAACTAGACGGCTCTCTCGCAGAAGATATGCGAGTCGAAACCTTGACTCGTACTTGGATGAATGAAGACCGTTTCCCATTTGTGACTGTGAGACGTGATTATCAGCGGAATAGCGCCCGTCTCGAGCAGCAAATGTTTCTGCGCACGCGCCCACACGAGGTCGCTGACAAGGACCGGCTGACTTGGTGGTTACCCGTCATGTACCTCACACCAGACAACCTAACCGTCAACACTTTGAGGCCAACCACTTGGATGAAAGGAGAGAGGGAGATTACTATTACTAATTTACCAGATGAGGACCAGTTTATAATTCTAAATCCAGATGATATTGGTGAGTGCATTACCGATTGACGTGCAAAGAATTACGATAAATCGAGATTTTATTAAAATATGTACTGAATGATAAAATTGATTGAATACGTCCACAACTTTCATAACTATAGGTATATGACCATTAAATAATGATGAACTAGCAGACACTGAGTGAACAGACGGGCCGGTCATAGCTTTTCGATTGGCAAAAGTCGTTGTATTTCATAAAACCAATACAACTTGGATGCCCTCTCGCCCCGTGCCGGTATTTGATTGTTCAAAGATTTCTTCATGAAGCAGAAGTATAACATTTCACGGAATCAAGCTCCGCATATTAAACACCCTTATCACGAGGCAATGTGCTTCGTCCGTCACCTCTCTCTCTCTCGTACAACCACCCACAGCGGTGTCCTATGTGCCGGGTCATGATGTGTGTGGCTCTAAACCTCGCTTCACTGGTCCATGTTCTCCTCGTTTTACACCGAAAGAGAGAAAGAGAGAGAGAGAAAATTAGTGCGCATTAGCCATCGTTCCGACACGCTGACGTTGAAAGTTGAAGACTTCTTCATGTTTTGGATAGATGCGATATTAGCTTCCCTGGTATTGTGTGACATTTTTTATTTAGGACCGGGACTGGTAGGTCAGTCTTTTCTAGGGAATAATTTCAGAGTCCGATCCGAAAGACGCTATTGATTCGTGTCGAGCATTTTGACGTTTGTCCGATGGCGATCAGCCATATTGTTCTTGAGTTTGTGGTAGGCTCTGAACATTGTCACTGGTTCATGTTTTCCTCGCCTCACGCCGCCGAGAAAGAGAGAAAGAAAGAGAAAGAGAGAGAAAGAGAGAGAGAGAGAGAGAGGGGCATATAGAGAAAGAGAAAGATAGAAGAGAGAGAGAGAGCAATATTAGCGGGAAATAGGCCTCTTCTCTCTTTACTCCACAGAATCAGCTACCCACCACAACGTTGGCACCGTATACGTCGGAGTTGCAATATTCATGACATATCGGTTGTAAACAATGGCTATTATGCAAAACGTTTTTCTTTTGGGCGAGTTCACATTTGCAATTAATGTCGACCTCTCAACCCCCCTCAGTTTCCGCCGAACATTTTGACAATTGACTCATGGCGATTGGCTCGGGCATTCTCGAGTTTTTCATTATGGGAGTCGACTATTGTCTGTAGACATAGTGAGGTGTACTTGCTAGTGCAGGGGTCTCCAAACTACGGCCCGGGGGCACCACTTTCCGGCCCTCCATAGTTTATTATGATGACTAAATTGTAAAATTTACAATGTAAGTAAATCATACAAAATAATGATCGATGTTTCAATACAACGTCTAATTAAGAAACACAATAACTGACATACATATGAAATTGAACATTTTAACTGTACGGTAATATATGATATGGGATGTATCCTACAACTATACAAAAAGTAACGTACCGGTACATAGATAATTCAAATAATGGAATAAAACATTTTAATTATGATTAATAAGATTTATGTAGATCCCCACAAGATGACGTTGTACTACTGTTGGCCCTTGGGCTAAAGAGTTTGGAGACCCTGCAGCAATCAGCCGCTTCCTCTCGCTGAAAAGCTGAGTGGTCGACTGGTCGCCCCATAGCTGGGGGCCGTGTTGGTTATACATTCCCTTGTAAGAGGGTCATCTTTGCATATGATGTTAGGATGTTTGGACTGTCCACTGCGAGCGTATGATATTGTATCCTGATCACAAGCCAGACAGTTCAGTTCAGACAGTCAGAAGTTTGCCAGCCTTACAATTCATGCTAATAACAGGATCTCTCCGAAAATCTCTCAAGTCTGTGTATTGTGAGTTCGGTCACTCCGTGTGTTACACAATGCTCGTTCTTTACAAAAGGATTTCTTGAAATGTTCTTAAGTCGGTTGCTCATGAGAAATGTGTATGGTAACAAGGTAGTAAATGCACTTATTGCTATCACGAAATACCTACATTTTGATCAGCCTTTCTACTAAAACATCCTAATTCTTCCACTTGTTGAGAAGTTTGCTTGACTCGTTGTTCAGCTATGTTTGCGTCCACGCATAATTAAGTCTTCTGTTTCACGTTATACTTATAACGCCACGGGCGTCTGTCAGACGACAAGCGTTCACGCCCTAACTCTCCCGACCGACCGTACCTCGGCAAATAACTACATGTTTTCTCGTTTCATTTTCTTTCCGGTGAAGAAGTCAGGCTCACACCAATAAAGGTAGTTGGAAGAATGTACGTACCAATTAATTTGGGCGCGTGCTTGTTCACGCGAATCATTCTCGTCTCAAAAATCATAATGGCAATGTGTCAAACAAATGCTGATTTTTATACTGTTACCATCAATCCATATTGTAAACAAACTGTGAACTTGAGTGTTCGCGAATTGGAGATACCCACGCGGCACTCTGGGAACATAACGTTTTGTTTGCGTTTCTGCCCAAGGTATGTTCATGGTGAACTACGACGAGCACAACTGGGAGCTATTAGGTGAATATCTCGTGGCTGGCGGGCAAGGCAAGGTGCCCGCCATTGATGTTGGCACACGCACGAAGCTGCTGCACGATGCTTGGAACCTGGCATACGGTGGCGAGCTGAGTTTTGCTGTGGCGCTCAATATGACCATCTTCTTGGAATATGAACGAGAACTACCAGTCTGGGAGGTGATGTACACAATGCTAGATCATGTCGGCAGAGGTATCAGCCACACAGACGCGGGGAGAAAGTTCCAAGTAAGATATATCACATGCTCAATTCTCACGTTTTCATCCCTTGTTTTAACAAATGAGGCTGCATTCCTTCTGAGGCAATTGTCCCACCAAATCAAGCATGCATGTTATCATTTGGACAATTAGGTGTTTATCAATAAAAGCTCGAGAAAGGTTGTTAATATTGTTATATGATATATGAAGATGCGTGAAAGTAGGCCTATTGTATGAAATAAAAAAGGGAAAAAATGCATTTTTAATATCTTCCTTAGAAAATAACAGCTCAATTAAATATATGCTCAAACACGAAAGAATTATGATTACAGAATGAACAAACATTTGTAATAATGTGTGCCATTTTTGTGCTTGAATTCTACTCATATCTCATTTATTCTAGATAAATTTGTTCTGGTTTTTGATAATTTCGGAAGCTGGAATAATATTTGAATTGAATTTAGTGGCGGCGCACGGCTATTGCGTATACGATAGACTGCATGCGCGGGCAGCTGCACTGTTGCTTTATTTCATGCTGTAAATCGCCACTGCGATGTAATCACTGTGGATAGGCCTATGCCAGCTTAGCCGCTGGTCGATCATTAAAACGAGGAATTTTGTGTCACATTATCCATATAATAATTCTTTGAGAGTATTTTCATCTTTTGTTTGTGACAAAATCCAATAACATTTCATTATAGGAATATGCACGAGGATTGATGATTCCGATGTACGAATCATTGGGCACAGAAGAAGTGGGAGAACCTAAATCAAAAGCCAAGCTACGTTCTATGACCAAGTATTTCCTTTGTCACACCAACTACAAGCCATGTACTGATCAGGCCAAGGAAGTGTATGACAAATGGATGCGCATGCCAGAACCTGACACCGGCAATCCGTAAGTCTCGCCACACGTCTTCCAGCTTCCGGCCGCGACAATTTGTCGGCAAGTCGGTTTTTGAATGCAACTAAAAGCAATAGTTGAAAGTGACAATATTTGCGTGGATATTTGCGTTTCTGTGGTTGAACTGAATAAGAATCAACCTTCACCCTAGCGCGAGACAACATTTGATAGATAGGTCTATCTTGTTTGAAAAAGATTCTGCGCTGGGAGTCGAACCATGAATCCGAGAACGACAAGCAGCGACCGCAGCGGAACAGCGACGTATGCTTTATGGTCAGAGATGGGCAAAGATATATCTACAAAATGTAACTTAGATACAAAATATAAGATACGCTCCTGAAATCCTAAAATACAAGATACTAGATACATTTCCAAAAACTCGAAAGATACAAGATTCTTTCAATTAAGTATCTTAAGATATAAGATACTTTGACCGTAATATTTTTCCAACTGACATTTTTATTAGGTTTTCATCATGTTATTATATAGCTTGGTTCACTATTTATTATAGAAAATCATTTAGTGACGGTTGCCATTCAACTTCGATACTTTCGATCGTTCGATATTGATGATAATCCATAATAATGGCCATAAATGGCCATAAATCCATAATGGCCAAAAGTATTTGCATGTAAGTTTTCAAAAAGTAAAAAATTAATCAAATCAGTAGAGATTTACAATATGACATAATTACCGAAAAATCTTCATTTTGTTCACAAAAATGTATTTTGTATCTTGAGTGATGAAAGAGATACAGATACATTCAAATTATTGGAAAGATTCAAGATACATTCTCAAAATTGTATCCATGATACAAGATAGTATCAGTATCTCAAGATGGGCCTACTTTGAAAGATACTGCCCAGCTCTGATGATGCTACTATATACCTAATATATACTACCACGGGTCAGTAACTGAGCCATGACGTCACAAATCTTAGCATCACCGTCACTTTCAGTCCCATTTAAAAGCCGACTTGTGAACAAATTCTCTCCTCATCTGCAGCCGAAATACCACCGTTCCCCTCTTGTTCCATGCCAGTCCTAAAGAATGATACGGAACTCAACTTATCAATTTCAACAACTATATGTTAGCAGTAAAAAGTAATCAGTAATTGCCTTTAGCCCTCAAGTCAAAAAACTTGCATGCTATAATAATTGAGAATGGTATTATGTGCTGACAAGAATGATGCAGCCAAGGTTGTTATGGAAATATTGTAGCCTACGGAATGTGAACTGTCACATTGCAAACTGTTGACTGTTAGGCCTATCCAACTTTGAGTTTACTGTAAAGTGTAACTGCTGACATGTGGCATGTGATTCCTCAAAAAAGAGTTCAATTTTGAAGGAAATGAATACAAAATAGCAATAAAAAGCACGAGTCTAAATGCGGTTCAGAAGCTGATAAATTCGCTAGTCCAGGTCCCTTCCCAATCGGCCCAATTAAATATTGACCTTTTCCACACTGGTTACGATACACGAACAATAATCTGATATTGATCTGTATAGGCCGATCTGTATAGTGGGTCACTGAAACCTCTTGAAAGTAGAACACAATGAACCACACACAGTCTTACAAGTAGGCTTACCAATATCCATGCTGATCCTTCATTCAGGGTACCTGACAGCGAGGTTTGTCTGGTCTTCAAATGGGGCACAACAGAGGAGTGGGAGTTCGGTTTACAACGAGTCATCAATTTCCCGGTGCACCGTAAGCAGCAGGAACGCTCGAACTTGATCCGCTCGCTCGCTGGATGCCCACGTCAGACAGAGAAAGTCGAGCGTTTCCTTAACGTGACCATCTTGGAGGGTAACGGAAACTTCAGTGAAGGGGACATTCGTCTGGGTATCAACATGTTGACAAGCGATCCTGTTGGCTATATTACATTATTCGACTTTCTCGTCAAAAACTGGGATGCAATCAAACAAAGGTATTTATTTGGTATTTATTTCAAGTTATAGGCCTATCACGATGTAGTGATACCAACTGATTTTATCTTAATATAAAGAAGGTGCGCCGACTCCCATACCGGTACTATAACATGGCGGGCATTTGTGGTTTCTTGCGGTCAAATCAGAGCATAGTCAATCTTAGTCAAGTACCAATCCACTAACTATTAGTTAAAGTTACAAAAATAACATCTGTAACCAATGGTGATAACAAGGTAATCCGCTAACTATTGCTTAATCCACTAACTATCAATTCGTAAAACCGGACCAATTGGTAGAATATAAAATATAATTCTTCAAGTTTTAGTTGTTTCTAATATTGTTTCGTGTTGTGTTGTTCAATAAATATGGCATGATATTGCGCTCAGGGCGATCGACCCTTCCCGGAACGTTCACTCACCAAAAATAATCCCACTACCGGTATTCTGGGCCGAAAGACGACTCTAATGTATACCTACATATTTCATCTGCTTCTAGGTACGAAACCAAGCCGCACATGTGGGAGTATGTAGTGAGTAAAGCAATAGGCTCCTTCAAAACGCAGAAAGGACTAAACCTAGTATCTGAATTATACGTTGAAAGGAAGGGTCACTTTGCTTCGGCTGAATCGATTGTGATCGAGAAGATGAAGAAGGTGATTGAAGAGGCAAAATGGACCAACGAGGCGCTCCCTGTTATGAACGTTTGGCTTGACAAAAAGCTTGGCAGTTACGGGAAGATCATAACAGAAAAAGCTAATTAAGTTAATGCAACTGTTCGTGAAAACCTTATGTTAACAGTATTCAATTTTTTCTATGTACAACTATTTGATCGTTCATGAGCATTATTCATCACCAATAATCAAATAAAAATAACACAGTGAATAAATAGCATTTACATAATATCGCATGAAAATTGCATAATTTTCATTTGGGAATTACCTAGAATCCTGTATTTGTTTAAAGCTCCATTCAGTTTATTGAGTTATAGGCATTCATTATAATTTGTATTTCTTGATAACACGACGTGGTAATGTTTTCTATGATGATAAAACAGACACAGTAAAACCTCGCTGCATCGTTCCCGGATCCGTCGTTTTTCTGCTTCTATCATTCATTTTGTCCCATGCTATTCCCATAAGCAATGTTAAATTTTCCCACATGGATGGTTTTTCATGGACCCTTGGAAAATGATGAAAGTTTCACGGTTTTGAATGTTCAATGTTGATAAAATTTTCCAAGATTGGGAACAATCAGATAGAGAGAGAGAGAGAGAGAGAGAGAGAGAGAGAGCGAGAGAAAGAGAGTATGGGAGATGATTCGGCACGGCCGAGCAGCTGTGTATCAAAGTAATACGAAGTACGCTTGAGAGGTTGGGACTACAGCTAGTGTATTTATCGACAACTCCCAGGCCAACGGTCCTAAATCGTCACAGACGTAAAATTCGAGCTGCGGTCTCGCTTGGCTGCTATTTTATATATGCCTCTTAACTGCTTGAAGCTAGCGCACCGCTAATGGCACCACAAAATTCACCAGAAAATGTTGCCAACTGTGGCAAATAACATGCGACAAATTCTAAAGTAGCCTCTAGTTAGCGGCAACTTATATTCGCATCACAAGACAGCTTCAAAGTTTAAGTAGTCGCTAATTTTAACTTGTAGATAGTTAGCGACTAGTTTTAGAGGGAGGTCATAAGACCGGGCCTAAAACAGCTAAAGAAAACTAGGAATAGCTAGATCTTGTTAGGCTAGATCTTGCTGGGAATAGGTCTCTTTAGGCACCTTTCTAGCTAAAATAGCTAGAATGGTAGAACTAATAAGTAATTGATGGTCAACAAAAGAACATGCTAGAGCTAGCTTGTATTTGCTAGTACTAGAACTTGCTAGAGGAAGCTAGGATAATTTGGCTAAAACCTGCCAGAACTAGCTTCAATTTGCCAGTTTTAGAACTTGCTAGAGAAAGCTAGAATTAAATGAGCTAGAATTTGCCAGAACCAGCCAAAATTTGCTAGTACTGGAACTTGCTAGATAAAGCTAGGATCAAATGGGCTGGAAATTGCTAGAACTAGCTTCAATTTGCTAGTACTAGAACTTGCTAGAGGAAGCTAGGATTGGATGAGCTAGAGCTTGCCAGAACTGGCTAGAGAAAGCTAGGATTATTTGGGCTAGAATGGCTTCAGGTATGCTGAAGAAAAATAGCTTAGCTGGTAGAGGAAGGTTTACCCTACCAACGTATGAATTTTCATCTTGATGCTAACTATTTAATGGTTTTCATGTATGTAACGAATTACCGTATTTTTCAACTAGTTTTTCCAACATTTTCAACTTTTTTTCAATTTCAAATTTTTAATATGGTAGGCCTACTATTTTAACCTTGGTACATCAATAAGTAATAAAATATTTGATACAATTTTGTGGGTGGGTTTCCCTTAAATAAATAAATCAAATCTCGATGTGGAAGTGACAACTAGATACCGACATGTATTTGACTTTCGGTAACTTGTTGAATGAGTTCTCGAAGAACGTGATCGACAACGAGTTTGACAATAGCCATTCTAGATCCCGATCGACAAGTGCAGTGGCAAAGTTACACAATCGACCCCCTGGTCTTACCACTTTTTCCATGTGGGCTGGTATGGTCATTCATTTCAATTTATTAGCAATAGCTGGAGCACAACAGGAATTTCAGGGAATGGCTGAAAATGAAAACTCGAGCAAATTCTTGATTTTTAGGTAGCCTATTTAGCTAGTCTACCTTTTTTATTAATTCAAAGTCAAAACTACGTACCAATTTACCATTTAACCTTGCACACCTAGTTGATGTGTACCTACAATTATATAATAATATCTATATAATTGTACATGAGAAAACGTAAATCATCATAGAATTGTGTCTGTCTAGATCTTTGTGGGATTAGGGATTTAGTCATATGTGATACCGTTTATGCTATTCTACAGAACAGGGTAAATCAGTATTTCACGAAAAACAACTACTTCTAATCGGAAACTTCTTGTCCAGTCAAAATGTACTAGCCATTGTTATTACAACTCACAATGCTTGCAATAACCAATATTGTTACAAAATCTATGAGGCAGGGGAGTACATATATGTGACCCATTAGTGTTCATCAATAGGTCACAATATGACTGGAAATGAAAATTGTAGAATACAAAAAACACAATATTCCTCCAGTTACTGTCACAACATCTGGCTATACATAAAACAGTGCCAGGAAAGCTGGGAAATGTAGGTGACAAATGGCCAAAAACCCTAGTGCACTGGGAGGTTGTCAATTTGCGTAAAGATATTGAGAGGATGATATTCAACCCGGGATCTTTTTTCTTTCAAATTGTTCACGGAAGTCTGTTTGTTTTGGAGTTTATTCATCAATAATTCTGGATCATAGTCAGCTGTATTATCTTGTAAGATCTCGTCAATGGAGTGACATCAGTATTGCTAGGTATTCACCACATTGTAGTTGCCTAAAACCACCACTTTTATGACAGTATGAATTTGAATCAAGATGTATGGTAAATGATTTTCAGGCCTACATGATCAGTATGCACAAAACTATTTCAAACAAACTTATAGATTATTTTTAAGCAGAGAACCATTATTTTGGTTACCGAGGACTCTCGTCCGTCCGTACAGTATGTCTAGCCTGACGTAACGTCGGCCTCTGCTCTAGCGTGTCACGTGCGCATTCAAGTACATCATGGTAACACCAAGAAAGACACAGCATTTTTTTCAACCAGAATAAGAAAAATTGTATTAAAAAACTAACCTAATACATTGGGCTTGCTGTTCACTTTCAAATAGATTGAGTTTAAAAACTTTGTTTTTAGTTGTGTTGTAGCGTAAGCCTACTGATTGATAAGCCTAGTAATTGGTGTTTGATTGACTTAGAGAAATTACTAATGACAAAGTGAAAATAATAGGCATAATCATATGAAAATACATCGTACGTTGATGTCAAAGTACTACCGGCGCAGGCAAAGACCTTGATTGCCGTCACAATTACGACTCGTTCAAATACGGTCAACACACACCGAGTTGCTCCGTTGGGTGTAAGACACTAACAAAGATAGAAAAATAATATAAAAAATTGAAATGACGGAAGTCAAGTACATCTAGGCTTATTCATAGGAATTAAAATACTGATATAAAAACAAGTAATTTTGTGATCGAAGAATTGTTAGTCTGAGAGTGTAAGGTAAAAGTGGCAAGGCGTTGTCGTTAGATGAACTCCTCTGGCTCGCGAGGAGCGTCCAGGTCGCGGTAGTGGATCACGGGCCGGTACTCTCCACTGCCACTGGAGAACAGAACAAAACATGAGCTAGTTCTCAACATAGAGAATCACAAAGTTATTTATTGTAAGAGTTGACTGGTAAGCCTACGTCAAGATGTACGGAGGGTTGCGTTGGTTTGCCGGTCTCTTATGGTGGCTCAACTCTCCATCCCACCTATGTTAAACATATGTACCAATTTGCCGTCCAAATCTCTGAACCTACCGATCGTGAGTCATCTAGTAGTGATTCAAGGAACTAACCATTCACAAAATTACGATTACGTCGGCTCAGCTGTAGCAACAGTCACCTGGAATGCCAGTATTTGAGGGTCGCAGAAGGCACGACTCATGGTTTCATATTGTACACTATAGGTAGAGCAGTGATCAGTAGGTTCAAGGACAGTACTCATGACAGAACAAGATCAGAACAAGAACATTCATCATATGGAAGTGGGATGAGAAATGATGAATGCTAGTGGTGCTGTACAATATCAACAAACATAGCATCAATGCAGTAGCCTGAGGTGTACAGATAATGTTGCGAGGTTGGTAAGGCTATTTACTTGACTTACCGCCCGCCCCTGCTATAGCCCCGGGGCCTGGAGTAGCCCGCAGAGTAGCCCTGGTAGCCCCCGTAGCCGTGCGACCCCCCGCCGTACCCCTGGCGGGCGCCTCCGTATCCTCCGTATGAACTGCCCGCATACCTTAACAAACAGATTACAACCAATCAAGGTCCAGGCCATATTTGGATGGGATCGCCTGATGTTACATCGGGTTCAACGATGCACTGTACTGATGACTAAGATCTATTGGCGTCGGTGAATACTATATGGGATATATGATGAGATAAAAGGTAATATTATTACGTGTTTTTTGGATTGTGGAAAGGAGTCGATCGAGGCCTGTTGTTAGGGAAAGGAACCATCCCAGTATTGACCTGAGGGGTCGCGTAATTTTTCAAAACATTTGTAAATATTTATTTATCAATAGGCTTACTACATAAAGGGTGGTTACATCATTAGTATAGGGGTGTGCAAGCACTTGAATTTTCGAGTTTGAGTTTCGAATTTGTTTCAAATTTAGCTGAACTCGAAAATTTTGAGTTTAATCCCCCCTAGAGTTTTGTTGTATAGTCTACCTGCATTGTTCTGAATATAAAATGTGATTTCTCCCGAATTTTAGAGTCCAGAAGTCGCTACTGATATGCGAATCTCGGCCTAGCATTGGTCAAAAACATGTTTCCATTTTTGTAACTGGGCGGTGTATAACTGAACGTATGGTTTGTTGAAAATGGTCGTTCTATAGTAATTTGCACTTCACTCAAAACCAAATGAAAACTTGATATTTAATAGGGTCTACTAATTGATATTTGTTTTGGAACTCAAACTTGAAACTCGCGATTTTCTCTCAAACTTGGCTCAAACTTAAATTCTCAAAGTCGCACACTTCTAATTATTACGTCTGATACAATACTGGGATTGAGATATCATATAAATAACTAAATGCGACATTCTCAGTCATCCATCACTCCCAGTCATCCGACACTCAGCCATCCGACACTCTCAGTCATCCGACACTCTCAGCCATCCGACACTCAGCCATCCGACACTCTCAGCCATCCGACACTCTCAGCCATCCGACATTCTCAGTCATCCATCACTCCCAGTCATCCGACACTCAGCCATCCGACACTCTCAGTCATCCGACACTCTCAGCCATCCGACACTCAGCCATCCGACACTCTCAGCCATCCGACACTCTCAGCCATCCGACACTCTCAGTCATCCATCACTTCATTCATCAGGAACGTCATCCATCCACCTCAGCCATCAGGACACGAGACTAACCTATAAATAAACTATATTTCAATGGATGATGAAAATATTTATATTTTAGAGAAAACATTTTTCCGTTCTCTAGCGACCATAAGTCATGACGTATGTATTGCCGATTGTGTAATGAAACATGAACCGAATTGAGTAATATCTACGTCACGACTCAGAAAACGGGCCGGGTCCTGGAGGACAAATAAATGAGTTATTACCGTAATTCTGACATTGAGATGATGATTTCTAGTTTTCTCCAATACCAGGGAATTAAATATCAACATTATTTGTTAAAATTAGGGGTGTGCGAGTTGAAGAATTCAAGTTCGAGTCGAGTTCGAGTTCAAGAGAAAATCGCAAGTTTCAAGTTCGAGTTCCCCCCAAAAAAAGGAAAAAAAAACGGTCCTATTGAATATCGAGTTTTTAATTGGTTTCGAGTGAAGTTCATACAGTAAACCCTCGTCTATTCGAATTCCAGGGGACCCCATAAATCAGAATTCAAATTGAAAACAATTGGAATTAAAAAAAAAGGTTTTTGTTTGTATAGTATATAATGTTGTGTGAGCATTTTCTGACAGCCATATGTTTATCTTCAAGTGAAGTGTTTTCTCAACAGTTTTACAAACTGTCAATGAATACTATCCTGTCACATGGGAAACACAAAAGAGTCAAATTACAAAATGTAAGGATTTAAAAGTAAAAAGCAATGACGAGACCTGACGAGGCAATTAATATAAATATTGGGGCCTAGAATGAAATGAGCAAATTATTATCTCTGCTAGCACTAGCTGGCTGATTTATTTACAGTTGATCAACTACTTATGCCCAATGGAAATAATAATCCTCCGACAATAAAATAATTTAAATTACAGTATGGTAATAGAGATGAGGTCTCAAATATATTATCTGGAAAGCCATTTTTCTTCAACAGCAACAAGAAATGTTGTTGACTTTTCAACAGACAAGAGCATATCTTGATTAATGTCCTGGGTCTAAAGAAGTCCTTTGTTGTCAAGAATACACGCCTGTTCCCCCTAGCCATCAACACTTGGGTGTTTCAACCTGCCACATGTTTATAAAGCATCTCATACAACTTGACAGTGATGTGTTGTTGGGTGCCTGTCACGACACCCAATCACCAACGTTTAATGATAGGGAGTATAGAGTCAAAAATGACACATGATGGAATATTATGTAAAAATAATATTATTTATTATTTGTACGAAATATAAAATATTAGTTGCGACTTCTGGACACCGAAATTCGGAAAAAAATGACATTAATTTCAACTGAAATTGAACTCCAGCTTGAAACTCGAAACTTGAACTCGAAAATTCGAGTGCTCGCATGCCCCCAGTTAAAATCCATTTCCAGTGTTGTGATGTCCGTGATTTTTTATATTGGGTACAACTACGCACTGTTATGATAACACAGATCTAATGGCGTCGGATGCACGATTAATGAGATGATGGGATGATGACATGAAGGTTCTTGGGTAATGGGAAGGATAGTGGGAGGGAAGCGGTCGTGGCCTATATTGTGGGAACCATCCCGGCATTAGCCTAGACTACAGAGGGAAACCATGAAAAACCCTGTAAAGATGGTCGGCAGCAGGGATCGAACTGGGTTCGAAATTCCACTCGCCTACCGGATCACATGAAGCGAGCGCATTAATCACTGCGCTGCATGTGCCGGTGAAGAATCATTCTGTGACACCATCCCGCGCGACTCACTGTGCTTGCATGTAGGGTTGTGCCGGAGCGGTGAAGCCCTCTCGTTCCGTAGCGCCCTCTTTCCGCTGCCGGTTGCCCGGGTGTTCCGCCAGATGGGGTCGCTTCGGGTCACGCAGGTAGTTGTTGAAGTACTCCACCTGAAACAACGAAATTTTCATTTTATTAATTCATCTTAATTTCATATTAATTAATCTTAGTTCTTTGAATGTATCATTATTTGTTGTACCAATTGTTGTGATATACTGTAATTACTAATTTATTGATAAATCTGAATTCATAAATGATGGCTTACTGCCATACTCAAGCATCTAATGTTATTCATGAGTTATATTGCAAAATATGTAATTTGTCTACTGATTTCCTCGAAAGAGGGTTAAAGGAATGAACACGACTACAGTACTATTACGAGATTTAAGTGAGGTGGGCAGACAGAAGGACAAGTATATCGTGTCGCTCGCTTTTCGTGTAAAGACTCAAGTTCGTTGACGTTTTTTTTTTTTTTTTTTTTTTTTAATGTTGCTTAACGACCCCACCAACAGCTAGGTTATACGGGGGTACGAATGAGCGGGTGATAATGAAACGATGAAGTGATGATAGGTGAAAGGACGTTTACAAAAACCCATGCCTTATGCGGGACTCGAACCCACGCCCAACGGTGACTTCAGTTACTACCGCTAGCGATAATTGACTTAGCCACCGGGGCGGCTTTGACGGTTTGTTGCGACTCTTTTCCGACACGGTAATAATAATTATACGAAAACAGGATCGTATGAAACAAGACATGCGCACGTAGGCACACTGACCAGTTTTGAAATTATTCTAAAATAATTCACCTTAAAATTGATACGACTGTTCTGGGGAAAGCTGTATGTTCGCGATCTCAAGCGGATTTTACTTGAATCCAAATTTCATCCGGCCGTTTGGCATGCAAAATAATGTGGTAGAAAGTAGGTTATATGCAAGTCGAACTTGTGCCTTCAAAATGGCTGTTGACCTTGAAAATCGCTGTCGCATGCAGGAGGGATGTTCTTGTAAGGCCAGCTGTAGTCGTATGTCGGTAGTTTTATCTAGTCGTAATTTGTCTATTTGACAAGCCCCAAGAAAATTATGTTGATAATTGCAAAAATATACAAGTTTCCACAAACAGTAGATCGTACATTGCGAGCGATGTTTGCTGAACAATTACTCACGATACAGACAGTGAATATGTTTCTATCCGTATGAAATAACGTACATGTCACTTGAACAAGAGAACTGTCAAGTTGAGGATGGGGCCGTCAAATTAACACACAACATGTCAAGTTATAATTCAGTGATTCAACTTAAATCACGAAGGCAGAATGTAAATTCTCACATGGTCATTTTGAGATGATCGAAAATTTGATAAGAGTGGAAAAAGTAGAAGGAAGAAAATATTTCAACCAAACAATTTAAATTTTGAGGTAGGCCTATGATCTAGAAAGCCATTTTTTTTGAACAGCAACACGAAATGTAGTTGACTTTTCAACCGACAAGAGCATATCTTGACTAATGTCCTGAGTCTATAAGAAGTTGTCAAGAATAACATGCCTGTTCCCCCTTGCTATGAACGCTTGGGTGCTTCGACCCGCTACATGTTTACAAAGAGATTTAACAAGCTAGCGTAGCTGAAGATCTTGGGTGCAAAATTTAAAAAGTGCTGGAAAGTTAGAAAAAGTTTGATTTCAAACATGTACAGTTCGATTTCGAACTAGCAATAAAAGTTCCGAATTCGTTTTCGAACTGTTCGCACAACCCTAGTAGGCCTACATTCTAGGGGTGTGCGAATCCATGTTTTTCGAATCGAATCCGAATCCGAATCCACTTTCAGATTCGGATTCGGTCTAACATGAAAGATTCGAAAATTTCGAATCTTGGCGCCAAAAACGTGGCAACATTGCATTCTCCAGTTTGAAAGTTTTGCTTGCTATCATTGGCCAACTACATGAACCAATAGCAAGTTAGGATTCTAATGAAGCAGAGAAGGCACTGGCACTGGGCCCCTCCCCCTCGAAGCCATTAATTACAAAAAGTGATCATTGCTTGGATTTTGAGAACAATTGCTGTAATGGTTAGACTTATGCTGCATCAAATGTTTTATGGTGGGGTAATTATGAGAATGCTGCTCAAGATGAGATTTTCACTTCCTGGATTAAGTGTAGCTTGATCGGCAGTGTCGTTTGTCCCATTATTATGCTTCACAATGCATGTTGAAAAGATTCGGATTCGGGTTCGGATTCGGTAATTTGATGGAGATTCGGTTCGGATTCAGATTCGATTCGAAAAACATGGATTCGCACACCCCTACTACATTCTCTATAAATATTCCACTAATTTTACAATAGGTATGCTGCGTTTTAATTGTTGATAACATACCTCCTTTTTCACCTCGTCAACCTTTTCTGTGTGCTTATTAAAGATGTGTTTGCGAACAAAGTCGGGGCCCTTGAACTTCTTCCCCGAGAGCGGACAGAGCCACTTGTCTTTGGCAAGTTCTTGCGTGTTGGCTTTTACAAACTTCTCAACCTCGCTGGACACAAACATTAAGGAAGCAAACACAACACTGGCGTCAGTCAATTGCCAAACAGGCACAAACGGCTACATTTGGGTAAAAATGTTTTCATTTATTCAAATTGGGTTCAAGGGCACACTGTACTGATGACTAAGATCTACTGGCGTCAGTGAATGATGAATGAGATAATGGGATGATGAGATACACGGTTATTTTGAGGGGTGTGCGAGTCCAGGTTTTCAAACTCGAGTCGGATTCAAGTCCGATTCTTCATAAAATTATTGAGTCTCATGTCTTTTTCCAAACATACGCCCTTAATAATTATTAAGACGATTTCAGAAGTAGTCAAGTCATCAATAAAGAAAAGGAGTAGGTCTAAATACAAAGGAATAATTAAAAAATAATAAAGGGCATTTTATTCTTAATTTATATTTATTTATATTTGTATTGATTTTTTTGGATTTTCCGTGATCTTTTTTTTTTTTCTTTTTTAGTGACTTCTATTTCTATTATTTTTGCGATATTTTTTCTTGATTTTTCTTGTTCATTTTCTTGATTTTTCTTTGATAATACGTTTTTTTTAATTCATTTTTCTCAATTTTTTGTTGATTTTCTGTTTTGGGGGGGATTTTTTTTTTTCAATGTGTAGGCCTACACCTGATTTTTTTAGTCACTAACCCCTCGATACTACATGAATGAATACCAAGCATGTGATGAAATTTATTGATGTATCATCTTAAAACTGATTGAAATCACAAAAATTGATTGTAATATTAATGAAAGACCATAAAATCATCTGGGAGTTAATATACCAGTACTCAACATTCAATGACACTGGTTCGTGGACATAGAAAAAAATAGTAAAGATGAATTTCTCCATTTTTATAAGCACTGTGCATGCACCCAAGGACGGTGGCAAGGACGGACCACTGAACCACCCGTGCCGGTAATGTAGCCCTACTGTTTGAGAAAGGATACGCGTTTGGATCTTTGTGGCCGAGCTTGCTGTATTCCTCTTCGGTGATCTTCTGGACCGGCTGCAGGAACGATGCGATCTTGCTCTCAAACGTGCGAGTATAGTCACTGATCTCGTCCTGGGAGATTTGCTGGAAGCAAACAAGCAAGCTTCAAACGGTCATTCTGCCACGACCCCTCACAACAACCCCATGAGGGGATATGCAAACTACTGGAATATGTTATGGAAATGTCAATCATTTTTCATTAACTCAGCGGCCCACAAAATATGTCGCGTGGGATGCGGCCATTGATCTCTATACACATGGATAGCGTACAGTAGCGAACTGCCGGTAAGGAGTGAAGCGGAGAGAAGGCCAATGGCGCTGGTCGGTGGCCTATAAATCCCCCCGTGAAACCTAACCAAAGTAAAGCTAGCCAGTCGGCCATCTTATACCTGCAGCCAACCTGCAGCTATTACGCTACCCGTATACCAACCTATGAGCGGATATATTTTTTAAAGCTACTTCAGTTGAAACAAGGAATAAAGCCGATATTGTTTATTGGTACCATAAATAATGACTAGAATACTAGAAATAATCAGCAAGATTATATTCGCACCATCACAAATTTTACTGTAGAATTTCTACGGCAATCTGACATCTGACACACTTGCGCGCTGATGTTCACGTTCAAAGCCAAACGTAATATCTTTGACCAAAACTCATCACTACTGTGTCCGTAGACAAGAAGAGATCGTAGTGATCATCTCAGGCAACGCTAACCCTATGATCCATAGACAACTGGCAGACATCTTTGGCAGACATATTAGGGCTAGTACACTCTTCTTTTAGCTTCAGGCTTCTCTCACTGCATACGCTATCCACGTGTCTTAGAGATCAGTGGGTTCGTGACCTTGGCACGGTGAAGCAATACCTTGAGCGCAGGGGGGATGCCTCTGGCGTGCATGATGCCACACCGGTTGGGCATCTCGTCCTCGTTGGGATACTCGCAGTGGTTGTAGTAGTCCACGGAATGGACGATACGCAGGTACAGCAGCAGCCGATCCAGCACTTTCACCAGGTTCTCGTCACGATACACGATGGTGCTGTCGTCCAACTGACCCTCTTCGCAGTCGGCCATTAGCCCTGGAATCAAACACCAGTTCATTGGAAAATATTCCCAAATTTCAAGTTATCCATTTTTTTGTTGAATGAATACGTTGCTTATACTTTTCTTCTTGCCATTTTTCCTCTTTTCTCCAGTGCAGATTACTGTTTTTTTTTTTTTAATAACATTGAAACTTGATGGAAAAAATCATTGTTACCCAATTAAGGCTAAGGATGAAAGGTAGGATCGTTTGGACGGGGCACCACAAGGGCAATCTTACCACCCCATTATAATGATTTAAAACCAATTAACTTCAACACCAGGACTGCGAAGTCTGTCACCACACTTATCTGCCGCAGATAAAAGTCCGGAAGTAAAAATAGAATCCGTTTCTGTGATAGGCCTATATCCGAACATTAATTTTTTTGGGCCAGAACTTCGAGATTTTATTCTGAATTGTTCAATCAATTTTGTGAATCAAACTCAATAATAATAATCATTATTCATCTCAAAAAATCAGTGCAAGTTTCAGTATTATTCCCATTGGTATCAAGAGTACGGTAATAGTGTTTAGTAACTATAAAGTAAGTATAACTACGACTCTCAAAATTGAGAATTGATATTCAAATCATCAGAATTTGGAATAGACTCTTTACAAAATTTGGACCAAAAAAGCTTTGTGCCTTTGAAATGTTTTTTCTGCCATTCGCGATGCATTTCTGTAATGTTGCGATGGGATGACAAGATACCCGGTCATGCAGCAAGAGCGTTACCACTGAGCTACCAGTGTTGCTAACAGACACGCACCCCACACCACTGTCACTTACCAAGTAGCTCGTCCTCTTCAGCCGACGCTTCCTCGATTAGGTAATCAGTTATGTTCTTCAGTACCGGGTTTTTTGAGGACAAGTTGAAGCTCTGTAACAAATAACACTGATTTACTTATTCACTTTTCACTTAGGAATGATATAATTAGTAACACAGTGTAAACGAATACCTCTCATACAATCTACAGAAGCTTAACTCATCCTTCACCGTAACATCCTGCGTTTAATCTACGACCCTAAACTTCATCATTACAGGGACAGGGCAAGAGGTCTGACACTGACACATTCAAATAGTTAGTCGGACTCACACTAGATAGCGAAACCGATTTCATATTTGACATTTGTACAGGTGTGTTCCTTTAGTTTCTTTCACAATTTTTAGATAAATGAGAGCAATGTCAGAGTGAAATTATTAAATATTTTCAAGATAGCGTTTTTTAGTTGTACAACTTCCACCGGTCTACCAAAATATCGGAAAACAAAGTAAATAACGTAAATGTAGATACGGTACTTTTAGAGTATGCAGAGATGATACCAGTCATCTCGAACCAAGTGATGAGTTTGAGGATTTTAGTTACTATGATGAGCCTAATAATGATGGTGACAGGTAGGCCTACGTCATGCCAAGACATTTCGGATGGACCAACCAGCAACAACTTTCAAGATGGGCCTAGACCTACTACAGTGAAACCTCTATGCATTGTTCCCGGATCCATCGTTTTCCTGCCTGTATCATTCATTTTTTCTTACCCCACTCCCATATAATCAATGTTAAATTTTCCTGGATGTATGGTTTCATTTTCCTGGACCCTTGAAAAACGATCGAAAGAGGTTTCACTGTATTCCAATTAGAATAATCATTTTCAATGTTATTAATAATCTCCAATTCAATATAAATGTGGGGATCGTTAAAAATCTAGGATTTCTATAAAATAAATGATACAATTTTTCTAAAAATGTTAATCATTGGCTAACATAGCATAATCAACCATGACAATATTGGCTAACAGTGAAAGGGAGGGTTGAATTGTTTCCTGCTATCCAAGAGACAGCAGTAGGCTACGGTACTGTTTATTTTGATAATTTGTTTTGAAAACCAATTAGTACAGTGAAACCTCTCTGCACCGTTCCCGAATCCATCGTTTTCCTGCTTGTATCATTCATTTTTTCTTACCCCACTCCCACATAATCTATGATAAATTCTCGTGGATGGATGATTATATTTTCCTAGTCCCTTGAAAAATGATGGATAGAGGTTTCACTGTATCAATAAAAAATATCACTCAACTAAACTGCATTCATGTTGAACATGTGTGTGGAAACATTTCGAGTTAAATAATGATTTTGCAGTAATAAATTGAAGCCGCTCTTGTAGCTCCAGTCAATTATCGCTGTGGTAGAAACTGAAGTCAGGTCGGGCGTGGGTCCGAGTCCCGCATAGGCCTAAGGCAAGGGTTTTTGTAAACGTCCTTTCACCTATCATCACTTCATCGTTTCATTATCATCCGCTCATTCGTACTCCCATTCAACCTACCTCTTTTTTTTTCAATGTTGCTTAACGACCCCACCAACAGCTAGGTTATACGGGGGTACGAATGAGTGGATGATAATGAAAGGATGAAGTGATCATAGGTGAAAAGACGTTTACAAAAACCCATGCCTTATGCGGGACTAGAACCCACGCCCAACGGTAATTTCAGTTTCTACCTCTAGCGATAGTTGCCTTGACCACCGGGGCGGCTATAACCTGGCTATCGGTGGGGTATTATCGAACGAGGGTTTAGCGTACCGGTAGATCGGGGTCGCCCGGTGGTCTCTTCTTCTCCTTCTTGTCATCGTCGTCCGCGTGCGGGTCCACCCATATCTGGGCTCGCGCGTCAAGGTTGTGAACGATCCGGGCGGACAACTTGATGTCGTGACGCACCACCTGCTTGTGGGACGTGATCCCGTTCACCGTGCGGATCCGACGGGACAGGTCCCGGTTCACTATCGCACCCAGCTCGCAGTCGCGCAGCTGCAATCATTTAGTTATTTTATTTTTATTTACACTAGGAAAACGCCATATATGCGTTGTTAGACGAGCGGATAGTAATAGTATGGGTAAAAATGGGTAAAAAATGCTTTGAAAGGTACCAATTTAGCACATTTTATGTTTATTGAAACATATTTTATGTGTCGTTCTCTGAATGAATCCATATTTACCTACTTCTCTATCCACTTTTTCTACTTCCATTCTTACCCCTCCTCTTGTACTACTTTGTAACAACGTTGTAAACAGGAGCAACAACCACGGGATTATCAACGCAAAATTACACATTCTTTTCCGACTTTTCAGTCTGAGGCAAAGTTTTCCGAATACCACTCTTTTTGGTAGGTATTCACGGAAAGAGATAACAATTCTTTTCAACTTGACATTTGGTTTTCCCAGATAACTTTATATTGAACACAATTTAAAAAAATTACATTTCATAAGATCCAGCTCAACTCTTCAAAATCGTGAATATTTTCACGAAATAGCCAAATCTCGCTAAATACTCTGAAAAAGACATTTGTGGTGAAAAATAGTGAAATAGACTATGATGTTGAATTAATTGAAATACCACGAAACATGAAGAATAACAAAAATACATATCCTTCTATTTGGATTTAACCCTTTGAGGTACAATTTATACAGGCCTAAGCTTGACCCAGAGAACCTATTTTGTGAAATACATTTACTCAGGAAGTGAAATAATATATATATACATATATAGGGATGTCGGCGGATACCTGGGTGCGTCCATATTCAAATGAAAACCGGGTTCAAACAATTACCCGCCGGGAAGTCAATGTTTTTTCCCGTTTTTATTCATGGTCGCACGATGAGTCGATAGCGCACGAACCACGCGCAACACATCCCCCCCTTCCCCCTCCATACACAACAGCTAGATAGTTGCGTCCGGCACTCCGACTGACAATTCAGTTCGCACGCGTGTATCAATGAACAATGAGGTAGTCTATAAGATGTAAACTGAGGCTGTACCCGGATGTTGTTCAGGTTCCAACAGATGTCCTTGATGTTGACGTGGCGTTCAAACGTGACCCAGCCTCTCCTGAACCAGCGCCGTTCTGGCTGAGGGTCCGCAATCGCAACACGCATGAACCCTGGGTAGCGACGGCACATCTAACAACACACAACAGTCATGCATTCAAGTTGGTGTTGTAGGAGAGAAAAGTTCATTTATTTGAACACTGCCACCAAAACGGTTGCCACATGGACACAGTATAACAAAATGTATCTAAAAATGCATTATTATTAAAGAAAATAAGAGAATTAATAATGGAATGGTAATAAGGGTGAGTTGGTAAAACAAAAGAACAAATGCAAATATAAATTAGTAACACCAAAGTAAGAATAGAAAATTAAATGAGATGTTGGCCATATAAATGATTTTGTAATATGGCAATTGATCCTCTCAAAGCCAATAAACTTATATGCTACATTGAAACATCTTTTCCAAATTGATAATTGATATGATAGCATTGTTTTTAACTTTTGGTAGCCTATATTCATGTGAAATATAAGATTTTGTAGCAAACTACTAAAAACAAGGGTTGCCAATACATCAAGAAAACGTAAACGATACGGAAATGTGCTACCGTATATCAAAAATCCATCGGAAATATCAAAATATTAGGAATTCCATTCGATATCGAATCGAAATGATGATATTGAATATCAGTTGAAATAATCGAGATATTTTAAGGTCTGAATCATGTTCATTTAGTAGTCTGTAATTCAATTTCGAATTCTGATTTTTGGGGCCTCTTGGAATTTGAATTTAATGAGGGTTAGATCTAACTGTATGCACTTTACTCAAAACCAATTAAAAACTCAACATAGGGGCCAGTTTTTTTTTCTTCTCGAACTGAAACTCGAACTCAAATTCACGAACTTGCACACCCCTAGTATTCATGCAGGCCTACTCAGTGTTGTAGTCGAGGTAGTCCCTCCCATTTCAATGCCGTGATGGCAGTGTTCGATTGTTTACAGTATCACTTGTCAATCAATAAATTGTGTGGAGCTGTCAGTATCATGATAGACTTATTCAAGTAGTGAGATGATTAACTTGTAGCTTACGCTGGTTTATGGCACATCAAGTGTTATTATTATCATACTGGCATACACGAAGTACATAAAACCTGATACCTAGATGAAACATGAAATATTTACTATCCATAATTTTTACGATTTTTTCCTCAGTCCCCTTGAAGTTGTATAAAATAAGTTCTAATGTATCTTCATTGAAGATTCTGTCTTACACTCAAGATTGTCAAAAAACGCAGAGTAAAAATCAATTAATCAACATATAAAAAATGAAGATAATAACATTCCGGTATTTGGAAGAATGATGAAATAAAAATCAAGCGAGAAACAGAATATAAGTTCATTAAATCTGGGAATAGTTGTAATCAAAATGAAATAATGATGACTTGAAAAAAAGGGAAATAAGTGAATCAATACAGCTCATAATATTTGAATAAGATAACAAAGAAAAAGAGGAATAATTAAACGAATTGAAGAAAAAAAAATTGTACGCAATAAAAATCAAATCAAATATCAATGCAGACAATGCTGAAGGCTGCAGAGATAGGAAAGGGCGAGTTGTTACCGTTTCCACTTCCTGCTTGGTGATGGTGGGAGCCAGGTTCCTCAGGAAGATGGACGCCGTACGGTGCAGGGACCGGGGCTTGCTGGTCTCCGGAGACGATGCACGCGACTCCGTTCCTTTCGTCTCACCCCCCTCGGCTCCCTCTCCCTCCTCCCCTTCTTCCCGGACCGCCGGCTGCTCCCCTTCATCTCTCACCGACTACAAAAGAATAACATAGATACAAAATTACCATCTTTTATGTTTCGGGCATATTTATTAAAGTGCGCCTGATCACAAAACAAAATTGTTCAACTGATGTATTTTTGACATTAAATTCTGTAAAAAAAAAAGAATTGAGAAACACTGTTTATAAATGGGACAATACGTTACGACGTATTACTGATTTTTCACTTCATTTTCCATCTTTTCACATAGTCACAGTATTTCCACATCAGAGAAAAATGCCGTGATGGCAGTGTTTGTTTGTTTACATTCTCACTTGTCGATCTATAAAGTATATGGCGCTGTCAGTATCCTGATGGAATGTATTCAAGTAGTAAGATGATTAACTTGTAGCTGATGTTGGTTTATGTTATAAAAGTGTTATTATTATTATTATTATACTGACATACCTATATGAAGTACATATTTGTGTTAATAAAATCTGATACCTTGTTGAACCTTAAATTGGCCTATTTTCTATCCATCATTTATACGATTATCCGTTTCAACGATTTTTTTCCTCAGTACCCTGAAATCATTTCAAGAATGAGATTTAATTCAAGTATAATCTAATTTTGAAACAAGACAACGTCTTTTATACCCACTGTGTATAAAAGACGTTCTACTGTATTGTAAAATTAGACGGCATTAGACTACATAAAAATAATGACAATTTCTAGGTATAAATTAGCAGATAACTCGTAACTAAAGTAACAAAAGATTAGGAATTATGTCAAATTGAAAAACTCATTTGTGTACATAGATTACGGTAAGTGGGTTTTTCAAGGTGGGTCATACTCAATTCAGCCCACTGGGTTTTATTGGACTGGGTCACTACAAGCCAACCGTAATATAGAATGATATAAATTCATAAGAAATTTACAATTCATTTCACATAAAAACTTGGCAATACAATCACTATTCCCCAAGTAGACAATTAAAAGACCACTTCTAGTTAAATTCGAGGCCATTTCACTTTCACCTACACAGCTTGAGCCACTTACCACGTGTTCGCTACCATTCTCGCCCGTGGCCTCTTCGCTGGCGTCGTTCTCCTCCTCTGGCTCGTCTCCACCCTCCCCCTCTTCCACGGGCACGTCACCGACCACTGCCTTGCTGCCCTCGTCCCAGCCAGGAGGGGGCGGCTCGTCTGTATCCATGCCTGTCCACACACAACATCACATCACCGACATAAGTTGATTTGCCGGCCTCTTACCAATCTTATCGATACATCAAATAGTAATTATCGATTAATTAACCGTTTCGAGTAATTTTACACTTGATTTTTTAAATCTAATCCGTCTTTTTCATAATTAATATTTACTGACGAGATAATATGATATTCTCCCAATAATGTGAATGTTAAGTAAGCTATCGAGTAATTGAGAACTTCTTTTGACAGATATAACACATGGTTCTCGCCAGCAACATGGAGCGTCGAAGGGGGGGGAGGGGTTAGCAACACGGGAGCTGGCTACATATGTACGGTAATTGGTAAACATATTGTTAAAACATCGGGATAGAACAATTGAAATAATGCAGAGTGAGATAGAATTTGAGAGGTGAGCTTAGCAAAGGAGGAGAGGAGATATTTGGTGAAGGGAGGGGAATACAAGCGTAACTATACCGGTAACAGTAGTATTGCCATCTTGATGACACGTGCTCGCACAGTTGTCGTCATTTGCGTAGATCGCTGTAAAGTACAGTAATTCACACACAAAAAGTACGAAAGACTCGATTCTTCATTTAAAGTATTGTTTGGAATTGAAATCGATTTCTCGATTAATCGAAGTTATCCCTAGTAAGTAGGTAGAAAGGTTAGTAGATAGGTAGGTAGGAAGGGAAGTAGGCAGGTAAGTAGATAGGTAGGAAGGTAAGTAGATAGTTAAGAAGGTAATTAGGTAGTAGGGATAACGTCGATTAATCGAGAATCCATTAAGAATCGATTCCGACGCCAAACGATTCTGAAAATGAAGAATCGATTCTTTTGTACTTTTTGTGCGTAAATAGCTGTACTTTACTGCGGTGCATGCAAAGGATACCAGCACGAGCACATGTCTCACGATAAACAATACTACTGTCGGCTATGTTGTATACCAGTGGCCGGGGTCATTTCTCTAGACCGAGTTGGAATAATCGAGGGTTTACTGTAGGTAGGAACTAGGAGGGTACCTGTGACTGTGCAGTAGACTTACCGTTCGACTCCTTACTCTCAACTTTTGCCTCGTCTACGCTCTCACTTCCACTATCCGAGTAAGCCCTCTTTCTTGACACCTCGGGCTGTTTGGCTGGCGACGGTGGTGCCTCCTCCTCTCCCTCCTCCTCCGGCTCTTCCCCTTCCTCTCCGGCACTCTGTTTAGAGAACTCCTGGGCCTTCTTCTGCACCTCCTCTTGCTCCTCGGAGATATCCAGCTGGATCGGCTCCGGGGGTTCGTCTTTGCTCGAATCGGGCTTCTCCGTTTTCTCGTCACTTTGCTCTTCATCACTGTAAGTCAATTCATTTAATTTATATTGGGTTTAACAATGCACTGAACTGATGACTAAGATCTCTTGGCACTAGTGAATGATGAATGAAATGGACAAGTAGACTTACTCGGATGGCTTGGTCTTGGTCACTTCCTTCTCGGGAGCCGTCTTGTCCACGGACTGCCTTCGCTTCACGTTACTCTCCTCCTACACAACAACCCTCACTTATTACAAACTCAGGGGAATACAGAAGATCTCTTGGGCTGATGGCTAGAGGTCAAACGTGACCCGGGTGACCCCACCACGCCAGACACTACGTCAATAGACCACCGCGTGGACTTTGGGCGTTGGGAAATGGCCAATAAAACATGCATAAACTGTACACGATGTAGTAATACCAACTGACCTAATCATAATATAAAGAAGGTGTGCCGACTTAGTCTTCCAATAGGAGCACTTCCGCCGTCCTAGAGGTCCCACATTGCTTTTCATATTGAACAGCTGAACACGGCTTAAGAGGTACCGTAGCAATAGGTGCTCACCGGTACCGTAGCCACTCAATCTCATCTAGTTTACAAGAGAATCCGCTAGGGTAAATGGGACCTTTGGCTCTGATTTGACAGCAAGAAACCACCAATGCCCTAGGATAAGAGTCGGCACACCTTCTTTATATTACGATAAAGTCAGTTGGTATCACTACATTGTGGACTGTGGATGAGAAGTTGTTCCGAGATGTTTGTGCCTACCTTGTCGCTTGGCCCGGCCACGTGTTCGTCTAGCGCAAGCAGATCAAGGTCGGTCCCGCCCTCCAAGCGGATCACCACCGCATCTAGCAGCTTGATCAGCTCCTCGGACTTGTCGGCATCGACCGACACCTGCACAAACAAACACGGCTGTAAACCTTACCCCTCGGACTTGAACAGTCGCTACAGAGTGAGAACTACTCACGGCGACTGCCAAGCATGCTGGTGAAAAGCCTTGCTTCTTTTTCATCACTTTTTAAATAAATACTTTTGGCTTCAACTGATATTGGAATTATTCTTCATAACGAATCGCACGATATTGGAATTATTCTTTATAACGAATCGCACAGGGAGCCGAAACCTCCCGAGCGAATCCGGCCAGGTGGCCCGCTCCTTTCAAAGGACATCACAACCCTGGAACTGTCATTTTATGAATAATGACAATATTCACTTCCCTCATTCTGGAGAAAACTAGGAACCATCATCTCAATTTCAGAGACGTGTGATGACGTTTCTTAAGCAGGGTTTCCAGTTCCGATTTTTTTTTTGTCCGACACGATATCGGTACGATTTTTTATAGGCGTGTTTCCACTTCGCCTTTACCGTAACGTTTCCGTGACGTCATAGCCATAGTCTTCATTACCTTTATATGCACAGGCTTCTTTGAATGCTAGGAATTATGTTTGAAATCGCAGATTTTATTGACAGATGAATCGATATTTTCGTCAGTCGATTCTTTTTTCGGTCGTTCGATATAAATCCCAACAACCGGAAGCAGATGAATCGCAATCGAAGTGTATAACTTCCGGTAAAATCGTAATTTTGGCCGACAAAAGTTGGAGTTGAGTCAATAATCACGACACCGAATCGGTTCCGAAACGGTGTCGTGAACCGCCATGTTTTCAGGTGAATACTGGCTCGTGATTGGGCAGTTGGGAAAATCGTGTCGGACGACAAGAAAAAACCGAATTGGAAACCCTCCTTTAGGGTCTAGCACGTGATGACATACATGTCTCAGAAAAGAAGCTTACCTTTTCCAGACGTCCAGAGTCGAGAAACTCGTTGAAAACCTTCACTCGATTCTGTGAAGAATAAGAAAGGTAGCTGATACATCTGTTATCTGAGCCTAATGGGGCCTAAAGGTCTGACAGTTAGAGGTTCCCGATGCCAAGCTTGAAATGGTTACTCGACGACAGCTTTTCATGATATCACTTGGCAAAGTTGCCTGTATAAATCACTAATATTGAGATTGAAGTTTGTCAATGAAAATCTACAGGTTGCATAGTCATGAGCTATAAGTTACAACAATGAAATGGTATGAATGGATGAATGAACGAATAAGGCTTTTAATAATTTGACAGTACTTCTGAAATGGGACCATTTTGAAAGGGAAGTTAAAATGCCATAAGAGACGGGTGGTCTGTGTCTAACTGATTGAACTCATCTCTTCATCAATTTAATCTAGCAAGATAATTAATTGCAAAGTGTTCAATATTTACCAACAGAGAGTCTTTCTGTTCATTCTTCCGTTTAATAGCCTCTTCAGGGTGGTACTTAGTCTTGAACCTAGACACGGGCAAACATAACACAACTGTGGTAAACGCCGGTGATAGAGACAGAACAACCGGCGCCACTCATAATAGCATTTCACAAAATGTTCCCTCGAACAACAGAAATGTGTCACGTCCATAATTCGTTAATACAGAAATAATAAGGTTGGATATGACCGCAGATTTCCTTGTAATAAATTTAATGGTCTAATTGGAATTGGAATTCTCTCTCTCTCCCTCTCCCCACACAATCACTAGGCCTAGAATACTTCTGCATTCAATTATTGCTAGTTGCCACTGAGGTTGTTGGGATTTACAGGGTATGTAGTTACTGCAAATAGACTGCTTACCAACATGGTTATTTAAAATGGAGTTTTAATGCTCTTTCCAAATATGATTGTTGGCACTCTAGATTTTGGGTTCAAGCAGGTAGGCAAGCAGGTAGGCCTACTGGCTGGGTAACGCCGTTTGACGGGAGCACATTTTAATTCCTAATCTACTTTTATTGATACTGGCTTTAACGACGCACTGTCATCTACTGATGTTGGATGGCTCATTGATGAGATGATGGGATGATGAGACAACTGGTGTTCAGGGAATGAGAACGATAGTGGGAAGGAAGCGGTCATGGCCTATATCGTAAGAACCATCCTGGCATTTGCCTAGGCTGCAGGGGAAGCGATGGGAAACTAATGTTAATATGGACGGTGGCAGGGATCGAACCGAGGTCCGACCTACCCTCACCTCCTGGTCAAATTAAGCAAGTGCTTTACCACTGCGTTACCAGAGCCAGCCACTTAATTGTAAATTATATTGCCTTTGCAATGTAATTGAATGCTAAAATATTCTACTGAGTGTGAAACAGCTTGAAATCTTCGATCATATCCAAATCCAGGTGAATAGTGCTAGGACGTTTACCCAAGTACCTTTATTAGGTCTTATTCAGTTCCCTGAGAGAGCTATCTTACTTCAACTAATAATGTAATAAATATATACATGTATATACTGACTGATCCCACAAAGTACATAGGTAGTAATGATATTTGTCACTGTATTTTAGAGGAGTTCTCACCTGAATCGTTGGCATTCGTTGCCCCGGTGGTAATTGTTAAAAAACTAACGCCTTAAACCCAGTGATATAAAAATTATATGGGTTTGTGTTTCGATGGTTTGCAAAATGATCGCGTTATAAAATAAATGATCGGTTAATGCCGATTCAAAGGTCGTTTTTTATCGAATGATCTTCTTCGTTGTTCCACGTGCAATACGGTGCAATAGAAATTCTTCACACATTTCGACGATACGTAGTTATACTTTTCAGATACGCAACGCGTGACACAAATATAGAGTAAAGATGCATGTGTTCTTGCATGTGTTTTAAATTGTTATAGAAGAATATTTGCTGTAGGGAAAAATAGCTATTATACATGTGTAGATTACTACAATACAATCATAATCGAATCATTGTTTTACACACCAATCAATGTATTGCGTAAGATAAAGAGATAGGTATTAGGTACAGGAATATATATTAATTTTTCAACAATATAAACCCTTTCTTGCAAGTGCATTCATTGCAATGATAGAAACAATGATTCACATTCACACTGCATGGCAATAATAACAATACAGCTAACTAAAAGAGACGTTAAATGCCCGTTTCCAGTGACATGGACTACGTTACACTAGCCGAAGTAGATCTACACAGATGCAAAATGGCAAACGTTCGGCTAATAATTGACATCACATTTCCAGTCACAACATGCAATTTATCATTCTGAGAGCAAATCTGATGTTGGATACTGAAATGGAAGACCAGGCTTAGAGATGGGCATTTGATCAAAGCCCAAGATTCTGACCAAAAGTTAGCAATACCAATAAGAGGATACCGAGCACATTTACACAGCTACACGATATAGAGCAGTTAACGCCTATATATTTGGAAAACAGCACACAATCTTTCAAATCACACACGTACAAAATTAGTCATGTACAGTGCGAATGTGAATGATGTTCTGATACAAAAAAAAAGATTTCAACTGACCGATTGGCCATCTCTAGCCAAGCTACGGCCTGAAACACAAGAAAGAGTGTCAACCAGAGCTGGAATAAGAGGAGACCAGGCCTACTGGATGACAGCAGAAGAGTTGAATCGGTTGAGGAATGTTCACTGACTCTTCTGTCTGGTCAAGCAACCAGCCATGCATTATTAACCACTTGACTGCTGTGGACACATTTCTGCATTCAACATCTCAACAGCATCAGGATGTGGGACTTGTACTGACATCTAGGAGATACATTGACAAATTGGTGTTGATTTTTGTGCCGATAGAATAGCTGAAGTTTTGAAAAATGATGAAATATAGCCAGCTAATATTCCAAAACCTCTTTGAGACATATACAGTAGTCAAATAATTCATTCCAATCCTCCAATAAAGATATACCCTTCTCAACAAAATTTAATTCAAAAATATTTCTGTCTACCAGCAGCAGTGAACTTCAGCGTTGTGATGCCCTACACGTAAAGTAAAACCGCGATGCATCGTTTTCCAGCTTCCGTCATTCATCTTATTCCAACCTACTCCTATATAACCAATGGTAAATTTCCCCTGATGGATTGTTTTTCTACATGGATGGTGTATTCATCATGGACCCTTGAAAACAATAGAGGTTTCACTGTACCTATTCTATTGCAAGGCAAATTATGTGAATGTATTATCAAGGTCAAGGGTACTAAAGACACGGCAGTACGATCTTCCTCTCAGTAAATACGAGCACTTGCAATGACAGAGAATATTGAAAGAAGTGAACCGAAGTGGTGATTGATAGTACCGGCCCACACACACTGGTCAGCCAGAGCCAGGAAAGGTCCAGAAGGCACGTAGTAACGCGTTGAGCTGGCTTGAGACATGGAGAGGATACGCGTAGAAACGTGTTGAGCTCACTTGAGACACAAAGAAAGGGTACTAGCGCGTCATCTGACAAACACACAACACGGGATTTGGGACGAAACCGACGGCTCGAGGCTAGACATACAATGCGCGATGGCCAGTGGAGATTAAATATCACGCGAAAACTTGAAATCAATCTAGGCATACAGGAAAAAAATGGCGACATAATTTTCCCTTTTCCTCTTTTGTTTGGTAGATGTTCCAACGTTTACCTCGACGCTTTGCTACTGCCCCTCAGTGAAAAACAAGTTGGCTTCTAGCAGAAAAACAACGTCCTCAAGAACCCAGTCGGACCCGGAAACAAATGAACTGAGAGAATGTTAATCGGATAATAGGCTTGTGAAGTAGAGCCGCACTGGTCGCTGGTTCCCTTCTTTAATCCTCAAGTTGAATCATCTTAAAGACCAGATCAATAAAAAGCCGATTCAAATACAACTTGTTTCATTTTATTTGCAAAATGAAATTTCCTTTTCAAGTTTTGAAATGAGTTTGTTCAATGATGATCCATTCATTCTGTTTTTAAAGCGTGTGGACAAGCCCTAAAGGACTTGGAGAATGTAAGTGACAACCAAATGAATCAGCTGCCAGGTTGACTCTTCTCAACTACAATCACAATCTAAGATAAACACTGCTCATTATTCTTTCCACAATGAAACAAAATAATTCATCAAGATGTGAAATGTTCCTATTTAAATCATCAGTGGACGCCACTTAATGCAGTCTTTAAAAAGTGTAACAATACGGGTTAGCAAGAAAGTAAGTTAAAGACCATAACCTCTGAACCCAGAACTAGTACTATAATTGAGATCTGACAAGATGTACAAAGGACAGCCGGCGCAGGTAGCCCACAAGAATCCACAGTGTGACGGAAACGTGCCATTCCTCTTCTTTTATATTGGGTTTAACGACGCACTGTAATGATACCGAAGATCTATTGGCATCAGATGGATGATTAATGAGATGATGGGATGAAGGTTCTTGGGTAATGGGAAGGATAGTGGGAAGGAAGCGATCATGGCCGACTTATTGTAGCAACCATACCGGCACTAGTCTGGACTACAAAGGGAAACCATGAAAAACCCTTGTCAAGATGGACGGCGCCGGGGATCGAACCGGGTCCGAAAACCCCTCGTCTCCCGGATCCCACGAAGCGAGCGCGTTAACCACTGCGCTGCATGTGCCGGTAAGTGCCATCTCTTCGACAACATATCACCTTCTTGGCAATCATTCTTCAACGGTATAACACATCAACATTCTAATATAGGAGAAACACTGATAATTTCAACAGCCTTGGATTCTAACATTTTTTTATATGTACAACCAAAATATGTTTTTTTAGCTCTGAAATTAGGCAATGTAAGTTGAATAGTCTTTTCTTACATTGTCTTGAAGATGTTAACAATATCTGTGTTTCCCCAGATTATAATTTTGAAATCTTACACCATCCAGAAGTCACTAATCAGTCATCACCAAAAAACTGATATTTCACTAGATTGCCTCCCATGCACAGTTAAGCCTACACGATGAAAACCATACTGCGTATCCGAAAGTAATCACGACCCACACAATCTAACCCATGTCCTTTTATCAAGTGAAGGTTGAAGAGGACGCAAGCTGGTACGACTTACCACTCCTCATCCTTGTGGGTAACGAAGAACTCATTGAGTTGCTGTCGTTTAAATTCCAGTTTGTACTCATTATATTTCTTGATTGCTTCGTCATCAGTGATGTTGTCGTCCTGGGTTATCAGGTAGGATTTAAATGACATCATGGGGGGCTGGGTCTCCGAAGCCTCCGCGGCTCCTCCTCTGCTGGGACTGAAAAACACAACAAGGTCACTTCCACACACCGTTTGCTCACACTCATGTTATTTGCACTTTTGAATACTTCATTGTAATATTATATCGAGACTAAAATTGTTTGCAATTTTTTATCTCTGTAGGCCTACATGGACACTTAATCGAACAATGAGAATACTCGAAAGGGTGAATGCACGGTGCATATATATATATAGATAGAGAAATTCATCTTTACTATTTTTTGCTATGTTGACGAACCAGTAGGGATGTGCGATCTCTGTTATTTCGAATCGAATCCGAATCTTTGGTGAGGATTTGGGTTTGATTCGCCTGAAAATGTAAGATTCACAATTTCAAACTATTTGAAATTTCGAATTCTGCTCGAATCTCCAACAGGCAATTGTGTTTCAGGTGATATTTTATAAACTATGAAGCAGCACGATAGCCAATTTTGTTTGTAGTAGAAGTAGACCATCCGAGAAAGTCACTCACAATCCATCTCTATCATCAGTTGACATCCTCCAATTGAAGATTAATATAATTATTAAAATGAGTTTGCTACAGTATTTAATTATCTACTTCAAACATATATTGTCTAGCTAATTTATATTTTTGCCAGAAGATAGTTACCATACAGACATAACCTCACTTTTCTATCATGTTTTTTCTCTTTTTTTTCTCTACTTGCACAAAATCAAATACTTCATATGCCTAGGCCTAATGGTTTCTTTTCTTCCAGAGGTTGAAAATTATGAAGACAATATGGGGTTAGAAGATGATCCTCCCTGCCAAGAGCCATAGGGTCTTCCAGTTTTAAACCCGCTTCAGCCTACTTTAGTCTGTTACTTAGTACTTATTCTATTTCAGCTGGTTTCTCAGAAATTGTTTATACACGGGCAGGTTTGAAACATATACATGCAATCAAATTTGACAAGCAATTTTTTTCAGTGATTCGGACTCGCAAACATTTTTCCAATGATTTGATTCGGATTTGGGTTCGAAAACAAAAACACATATTCGCACATCCCCACGAACCAGTGGCATTGAATAAAAAGTATATCAACCCCAAGATTTTATGCTCTTTAATTAATACATTTTCTACTTTTGTGAATTCAATCAGTCTTGAGACGATACGTCAATGAATTTCATCACATTCTTGGTATTCACTGACGTATTATCTTGAAACTGATTGAATTCACAAAAGTAGAATGTCATACTAATTAGAGAGCATAGAATTGTCTTGTTGGGGTTGGTATACTTTTTATTCAATTAGACGATTAGGCCCTACACTGATTCATGAGCACAGCAAAAAAATAAAAATAGTAAAGATAAATTTATCTATTTTTATAAGCACTGTGCATGCACCCCTCAAATGATGTGATAAAGACACATAGTAGATATATCAGTGTAAAATCAGTATCTGCTATTGGAATGAAATTCTGTTGGAAATGAAATGCAAACACTATATGTGAAGTATGTATGAAGTTTGCTAGTTTTGCAACCGTATCAACAAGTGATGTAAGAAAAATAGATTACCAGTATGTACATTTCCTGACAATTCCTTTTCACTCTGATATAAAATGTGCATTTTCACGAAGGTATAAAGATATAAATATTGAATATACACACAATTTAGGACACAATTGGATGGGCATAATAATGTGCATATTATACCAAATGAGAGAAAAAATGAATAAAATAGGAATAAATAGGATGTCAAACAACAAATATTTGAAGACAAGTAGAATTATAGTTCAGATTTTATATTATTTTACAGTAGAACCTCTTTTATAGATTTTTTTAAATGTTGCTCAATGACCCCACCAACAGCTAGGTTATACGGGGGAATACGATTCTCATATACGATTTTTACATTTATTCAACTCTTCTAGGTGGTCCCAATCATTCTCCATAAGACTACATGTTAATTTTCTTGTGTTATATGACTGATTGATGTATTTATGACTTTTCGTACATATGCCTCAATTTTTTGTCCCCTTTCTACATTATTGATAATCCCAGTCAGGTGTTCATCATAGTCGTAAAAACCCAAACTTGGGTAAATCCCCAAAACGTACACACCACCTGTTGCACAACTGCTTTTGTTTATTGACATTAGATGTTGCTATGCCATCATGTCGTCTCGCGTCATCTCTAGTTAGCCAATCAGCCGTGTCGTCGCGTCATTTTAGTTGACCAATCGGACGCGTTGTAGCACTAAGTATAGGGCCTATATGTAACCGCTGATGCCTGATGGTATGTTCAATGTCCACTTTTGTTGTGACCTTCACGCGTGGTGGTTATATTTGCGTTAATGGCGAGTGGTAAAAGGATTTTGTGAACATTGACAGTGATACTACTACAGTTGAATTAGCATCAGTGAATGGCTTCTGGCTCAAAACAATGAAAATGACAGCAAGATGGTGATAGTGTAGTCATAGATAAATTTAGTAATGGGCCTATTTATGTGGGCCTACTCAGTCTAGGTGGCGCCTCCCATTTCAATGCCGTGATGGCAGTGTTCGATTGTTTACAGTATCACTTGTCAATCAATAAATTGTGAGGAGCTGTCAGTATCATGATAGACTTATTCAAGTAGTGAGATGATTAGCTTGTAGCCGATGTTGGTTTATGTTACATAACTGTCATCATTATTATACTGACATATACGATGTAGTATATGTGTTAATAAAACCTGATACATTGTTGAAACGTGAAATATTCACTACCCATCGTTTCTACGGTTATCCGTTTCTACGATTTTTTCCTCAGTCCCCTCAATGTCATATAAAAGAGGTTCTACTGTAGTATGGACGATATTATCTACTTTCGAAACTCATTTCTATATAGTGAACCCTCGTCAATCCAAAATCGAAGGGACCCAAAAAAAATGATTTCAGTTTATAAAAATTCGGATTAACCAAAAAGTCATTTTTGCAACTCAGAATATAGTCAATTTCATATTGCGCCCTGGAGGAAGCCACGTCACCGGCTGAGACTACGTATAGATCCGTTTGTAATGGCCTCCCTGATTGTGTGTACGGGGCTATCTCCGTGACACGTCATCCTCATATGGCTGGTTTCTTGGAATTCGAATTAACAAGGGTTTACTGAATGTACTCTACTCAGAACCAATTGAAAACTCAATAGGGGTCTTTTACTTTTTTTTTTTTTTAGAACTTGAACTCGAGACTTGCGATTTCTTCTTGAACTCGAACTAAAATTTTCAAACTCGCACACCCCTAGTTTTTTCCAATAGATCGTTTCTGAGGAATGAACATCTAGACGAGGTACGAAAAAACTACAACAGATACAATTCCAGTCTGGGCCTAAATGAACATCGATGAAAAAATGAAAATCGATTATTGCCATTGACTGGCGTGCTTACGCTTGAGTGGCTGCCGAATAGGACGAGTGCTGGGGATAGTTCCCGTGCTGCCACGAGCTGCTGTAGTTGGCTTCCGCGTACGAGCCGGGATCGTGACCGCCGCTGTAGCCCCCGCTCCGACGGTCGTCGCCCCTGGGAACAAGTGCGGGCCCTCGGTAACATCACAGTTCAGAACCGCTATCTTTGGTGGCCAAGGCAGATGCCAACTCCTGCCACCAACAGCTAGTTTTTTTTTTTTTTTTTAGATAGATAGATATTTATTCCATTAATCGGCATACAAATAATACATAATAATATTAATGATGCAATTACACTCTTGTGTGGTCGAAAGATCACACAAGTTTTGGAACATAACAATAAAATATAAGTATAGTAAAAAATTAAATATGTTAGTTTCCACAGATGAATGACAAGAACTAAGTGGTACAGAGGTTACATTTACAATTCTTCCCATTTTTAAACTCACTACACTGTAGAAACCATGGTTAAGGAGATAATGTTTAACCTTATTCTTAACCATTATACGGGGGTACGAACGAGCGGGTGATAATGAAACGATCAAGTGACGATACCACTAGCGATTGTTGACTGAGCCACCGGGGCGGCCTGGTTGAACGGAGTAGGATTGTCTATAGACTAGCGTACATTTCGGAGTTTGGGCAGCTAGGAAGTTGGGTGGGCTGACAAAGAGAGCAGCTACAACTGTAGCTCGAAGAAAAAAAAAAGAGTTGAAGCTGACCATGTACGGGAATGGGTGCAACAGTGTGTGAGAAGTTAGCAGGTCAAGAAGATTTCTATTTTTAGCACTGATCTCTATACACATGGATAGCATATAGTCGCCAACTGCCGGTAGAGCTAGTGAAGCAAAGAGAAGGCCAATGGCGCTGGTCGGTGGCCTATGGATCCCCCCATGTAACCTAACCATGGAGTTGTATTGTACTGGAGGTATAACTCCGTGTTAAAAACTCGACCCACTTGATCACAATAAATAGTGGGAAACGGAGGCCATGTTCCCTGCTTAAGCTGATTGTTGTCAGGTGTAGGCCTACCGACACTTGTTTTATATTTAGTGTCCGAATTCAAGGCCTTCTATTTTATTACATAATGTAATAATAAAGGCCTTGAATTCAGTATATTGTTACATAATGTGTATTCCAAAGCGAGAGTAGCTCCAACTGACAGTTGAAATAAGAACATGGCCGCCTCTTTTAAATAACCGTAAATACGCGATCTGGTACACGGCTCGTCGCTGAGATAGACCTCCATATATACAACTCCATGACCTAACCAAAGTGAAACTAACCCGAACTAACCAGTCGGCCATCTTGTACCTGCAGCCAACCTGCAGCTATTACGCTACCCGTATACCAACCATGAGCGGATTTTTGTGTACAAGCTACTTCAGTTGAATCAGGGAATAAAGCCGATATTGCTTACTGGGGCCAGAAATAATTACTACAATACTAGAAATAATCAGCTAAATTATATTTGCCCCATTACAGATTTTACTGTAGAATTTCTATAGCAATCTGACATCTGACAGACGTCAGCGCTTATGTTCACGCCCAAGGCCAATCATAATATCTTTGACCAAAGCTCATCACTACTGTGTCCGTAGACAAGAAGAAATCGCTGTGGTCATCTCGGGCCACGTCAACCCCATGATCAATAGACAACTGGCAGACATCTTGGCAGACATATTAGGCCTAGTACGCTATTCATACGCTATCCATGTAAATACTGATCAGTGGGGTAGAGGGGGGAGAGGAGGATTAAATGTGTGGTGGTAAATTGCCGCAGGTTGGCAAACAAGACGCTGCGGAGATGTTGTGGCGGCAGTAGAAATGTTTACGTGAAATGAGTTGGAGTATTCTTGTTGGATTGGCAAGTGGAGTCCAAGGAACTTTGGCTTGGAGAGAACAGGATTTGGAGATGGGAGGCGATTAAGGTACAGATAAATGGAGAAATAATTGCAGTGTATAGGCCTCCAAATGACAGAATGAGATTTCCAAAGGATGGGAGAGAGGTCAATGAGTTCATGGAATAGAACTTGGAGGCTACACACCAAATCTTAGAAATCCAAAAATCTCCGAAAAAACCAAACTATCGAAGATATGGGTTTCTCACCCGATATTTCACACCCGATTGTTGAAAAAATCACTGAAAAGGTGTACGATAGTTTTCTCATATTCAGTAAAATTTTTGAAGCGTTTGAATTTTTTTTTTATTCTCAAGTAGTTTCCCTCTCCTGGTTATTCTTATGGGGTTTTTACAAACTTTCCGAATTTTTCCCGGGAAAACCATTTTACCGATTCTTTTAAAAAACAATCTCAACTTACAATGGTGTGACACCGATATGCAGAAAAGATCAAGTCGAATGGTCTTTTTTCCTGACCTGTATGCCGCAAACAAAATTCCCCCACAAAAAAACATAACAAAAAAACAAAACCCATTTTATTTCGGTATGTAAAATGGAAGTGTTCGCGTGAAGTATTGGGTTGAATGACGCACGGCAATGATAGCGCAGATCTAATGGCGTCGGATGGATGATTAATGAGATGATGGGATGATGAGATGAAGGTTAATGGGAAGGATAGTGGGAAGGAAGCGGTCATGGCCGACTTATTGTAGGAACCATCCTGGCATTAGCCTAGACTACAGAGGGAAACCATGGAAAACCCCTGTAAAGACCGTCGGCGGCGGGGATTGAACTGGGTTCGGAATTCCCCTCGCCTCCTGGATCACATGAAGCGAGCGCATTAACCACTGCGCTGCATGTGCCGGTATGCGCATCTAATTAGGTTGAGAGTTACCAGTCAGTGCGCATCCTCTTGACGGGTGGCGCCATGTCGTGGGTCCGGGCCGGAGAGTAGCGCTCCCGCCCGCTGCCGCCGCGGTACTCCCGGTAATCCCCTCTGGAGTGGTTCCGATTCCCTCGCTGGAAATCCCTGGAGAGAGCACATTTACAGTAAATACGTGTTCATTCGACAATTTCTATCTTGCTGTCATTCAAATGTCAATAAATCTGGCCACTACACAGTTTTCATACACAAATATGTCAATAATTCAAACTTTCATCATTCCAAATCCAAATGTGTATTTTAGGGTCCACTGAATTTCAAATTAAAGAGGTTTTACTGTATTTCAGACTTCTACGCCTGCGGGTTGTGTACATTAGGCCTATACAATTATTTATGAATGAATGCTGATTATTTGCATTCTAGCATTAGTTACGTTGGCTTTCTGCACAGCCACATGTCTGTCAGCATGATAGCATGTGTAGGATCGACCGCGCGCTTACACATGGGAGAATGGTTGATACGTTATGCAATATTCTACGTTTCAATAAAAACAGAGTGCATTGAAATTTAAAAAAAAAAACTCCTTGGTGAACATATGGAGAATAAAAAAAATAGGAGCCTAATATGAACTTGATGATATGCCTGCAATTCACAAGAAAAAACAAATTGAAATAGGCCAAGGATAAGCATTTTGGCCTTCCGACGTATTCCTCCCCTACATGTGACCGTTAAAACACTACAAATAATTTACGAATATTCTATACCAACTGAAACAAAGTGCAGCCTACCGGTAGGCCTAAGCATGAACCAAAAATGCTAAATTAAGATTCAGGCAAGGAATATCATAATTTAAAGCAGTATTCAAGATGCAATCGTTTGCATTCAAAATTGAAATACTTTGGATACTTGATAAAACCTAGGTCTATTAGTTTTATATTAATGTTGCTCAACGACCCCACCAACAGCTAGGTTATATGGGGGTACGAATGAGCGGGTGACGAAGAAAGAATGAAGTGATGATCCAAGTCAGGGGTCTCTAAACTACGACCCGCGGGCAATATCAGCCCGTGAGTTCCACTAATCCGGCCCGCCATAGTTCATTCTGATTATCATGAGTGAATCATACAAAATAATAATCAGATGTTTCCATTTAACGACCAATTAAGAAACACAATAACTGACATAGATATGAAATTGAATATTCTAACTGTAATTAATGATACGAAATTTATCCTACAAATTCACAATAAGTGACATAGGCCTACATAAATAATTCACATAATGAAATTAAACATTATAATTATGATTAATGAGATTTATGTAGCTCCCCACAAGATGACGTTGTACTACTGTTGGCCCTTGAGACTTGGTGGAGGAATCAGTGTGGCATTGGGCTAAAGAGTTGGAGACCCTGACATGACTTCAGCACCTAATGCAGTGCGATAGTTGACTAAGCCACGGGGGGCGGAAACATCGCACAGAACTACCATCGAACACACCAACAGAAATGGGTTGAAACCTATTCTGAGAAAAAATTGATAGCAATGAAAGTTAAAGGGCTCGTTCTCTTGAGGTTGCTGCTAGACTGTAGGCCTATTAAGCAGCACAGCGTTTTCCAGTTTAATCTTCACACCAATATTTTGTATTTCGTAGCTTTTCTTACTTGTATATTCCCTACGTAATTATTGTTGCATTTTATGGCATTTAGGTATGAAAGCTATCAGTGTGTGGCAACCATGCCCACGTGTATCGTATTTTGGGACTATTCTTGGGAATTTGAAATCATTCTCCTTTATCTCGATTAATTCGGCCTGGGTTCGACACCAGACACTCATTTCTTGTTTTGAAAGGCAATTAGTTTACTGTAACAGCTAAATAGCTATTATTATCTTCATGATAATCTACTGTGGGATTTTTTGTGTATTTGCCGTAAGTAGGCTTATTAATGTCTAACTAACGCTGGATTCAATAATCAGAGCCCTATTCTACGCCTATGCCTATGCCTATGCGTAATTCAATGTAGCATCCTCAATATCACCAAGTTCTACTGTGTATCTATTACCACATGGTACGAGCGTATTAAACTTGTTACTCAATGTACCGGTACTAGCTTTCTCAATAGTATTCTATATGCCTAGTAGGGGAACAGTAAACTTGTTATTAAATCTACAAGCATTCTCAGCTGTATTCTATAGTAGGAGAACATTAAACATGTAATTCACTGTACAACTCTCTCATTGGTACTAATTTTTACTATCAATTAAATATCAATTGTTCACATTTACAATCGTTGGTTATCTTATGTATCTTGCCTATTCTATTTGTATCCTTGATCACTGAGATCAGACAGTAGTATAAGTCAATGACGTGGCGCCCTGTATTAGTACCTAAGGCCACTCACTACTACCGTAACTCTTTCCTCGCATCAACACCCACGACCCATCTTCACTGAGCAACTCGCAAGCAGCGAGGTTACATGATTTTACCTCACCAAGAGGTAGAACCAGCGTAACAATCCCTTCCCAAAAACTTGACAAAATCTTTCCAGACGCGAGGACGAAAAAACACTAGGCCTATTGTGGTCGCTTGAATACATTAAAAATCAAAATACGAGCTCATAGGCCTACATAAATGTTTGAATTTTCCGGGCATTCCGTGTCATAAGCCTACTATAATATATTCCATTGCTTTCACGCAAAATCAGTACTTTTTGGAAAAAATTGTGAACTTGAGTGAAATGAGGGGAAATTTTCAATATTTAAATAGTCCCTTCTTGATGTCAATCACCAGACAAGCAAATATTGAATATTTTCTAATTGGAGTCCTCTCTCTCTCTCTCTCTCTCTCTCAGAGAAAGCTCTCTTACCACTCAGTTGACATTCAATTAGATTTATAGGACTTCCAATTATTTAGTGAGCTAGATCTCAGCAACTGACGCTCTTAGTGAATACATGTATTGATCTCCAAAACAAACAAACAAAAACAATCATCGGATTCTCAAGTACTTGAGAATATATTTTCGTTTCAGTTATCACACTTGAAAAATAAATTTGAGAGACTGAAGAATATCATTTCCAAGGGGACTGTAGTTTTTAAATTTGTTCTAAAACGTTTTCTTGAGATCCTGCAATGTATCTTATTTACCCATGAAACGGCCTTGAACAAGAAGCTGCCAAACTTTGGAACTTGACTTCAATACTAGTATGTTACGACTTTGTAAGAATGCATGCTAGATGCAAAATTGAAAATGAAGCAAGAGATTGAATAAAATCCCTCAAATTGAGCCTACCTCTCGACCCACTCTTCTCTGCGTCTGTCTCCATCTCCTGGACCTCTTCTCCCTTCTCCTCGTTGGTACGACTCGGTTCTCTCGCCTCGGAACTTGTCCCGCCGCTTCCGATCGTACTCGTCTTCACTGTCGCCCATGCCCACGTTTCTGAAAATTCCAATTATCTTCATACACTCTTCAAGTAAGAATTACATGAGAGCAAAAGAAAAATAACTTTTTCCCTCACGGGAGTGCTATCGCTCAAGCCCATTTTCTTTGTTACATTCGTTCAAAAATGTAGAAACATTTCCGTTTATGTAGCAGAAAATGACGAACAATCAGTTCACTTAGCGGTAGGTTGAAATATTAGTGAATGACAGCCCTGGCCCTTGAAGCTTTTAATCAACTGAATATTCTCGGCTCTTGGTTCATTTTTCAAGGATTAGCTAGGCCTAAATCGTTCCATTTCCATGCATAGGCCTACTCAGGTAAAAGAGACATATTTTCAGAAATGAGTACTGCAAGCCATGGTGGTGTAGGTCCACATGCACCTTGGTATTTTGGGACAATACTTCCGAGGAAAAAACGGAGGTAAAATAAAGAAACACTCATTTCTGTTTGTTTCCACTTGTAAGGTTCACAGTCTTCTTGTCCATTAGACACAAACCTCATCTTAACTATAGGCCTACATCTTACCCAACAATCGATCAGTGGCTAGCACACTGAACCGTCATTCAGTACACCGGGGGTTCGATGCCCGCCATGGTCGACTATACAGGGATTTTCGTGGTTTCCTTCTGTCGGTCAGGTCAATACTAGGATGGTTCCTTACAACAGGCCAGGACTGACTCCTTCCCTTTATTCAAATAACCTTTCATCTCATCATCCCATTATCTCATATATTATTCACCGATGCCAATAGATCGTAGTCATCAGGCCTGCTAAGGCCTGTACAGATTTTATTAAATTAACCTGCACTATATAGACCTACCCTAACATGTAATACTCCCTCTACACGATCAACTTATCCCTAGCAATGCATTTTTAAAATGTATCGCTACCAAGTACAATACATGCCTTTCCGCATTGAACATTACAGTAAAAATCGCTATTGCTGTCAACGTATTGCCTCAAGTAGGAATACACTCAACTTTCGACGCCATATCGTTGAGTGGGAGAATCGAAGATCGGTGACTGACCAATACACAAGATTTTCAGTGATACAGAAGACAGCTTACTTTTAGGTTATGTTTATATTGATCTCCAAATTCCAATAATTCGAACAGATATTATGTTATATGTAAATACTAATCCATTGGATATCAAGGCTGTCATTTTATGGCTCAAACCTTACCCTCGGTCTACCCAACATGACCCTAACACAAATCGTCAAGACTTGGGCTTACTATGAATTTACCACAAATTACCTGTAGTTATACTGCAAAATATGCCATAATATTATCTGTAACATGAGGATAGGCGTACTCTCCTACAATCTCTACCCAAAGCTCAATCATTTGGCAATTTATAAATTCAAGAATCCTAGAATAGGCCTTATGCCCTATTGAAAATAGGCAGTAGATTCTCATTTAACAACATAGGCCTAGGCCTATGATGCAGAAACAAAGTTCCAGGACTATTAGCCAGGGTAGAAGGCCTACCATTCTCTTTATTATCAGAGTATATCGCTCATTCATTACCGTACTTACACGCCGTGCTTGGAATCGAAGCCCAAGTTCAAGATCTAATGTAGGCTTAGACCGTATGCATATTGCCTACATCTAAGGCGTGGGTAGGCCTATCAGATAAAGGCATTAATGGGGTAGTCGATATTTTTATATCTACGGCATATCAATGACTTTTAAACCAACAGATATTCATAATTGCTTAGAGATTGATTGATGGGCATCTTATATGCCACACTGTATTTAATATCCGTTTTAGAATTCATACTTACAAACAGTCGGCGTTGCTAGTCAGCAAAATCAATAGGAACCAATAGAGCAGTACTACCAACCGCTTGAAGTTTGCTACAACGGCTATCACAAAATTCCCACAAGTTACTTATAAAACCATCTTTTTCCTATAACATCTAAATTAACCCATTCTCATTTTGTAATACCAGGCAAACGCAGCATAAGCGTTCTAGGACGAGCGATATATTTAATGAAGTAAAATCGAAAACCCTACACAGCTTGATTTGTAAGGCGTGTCTAGTCCCGGGTTCCCACGGCCCGACCCACAACCCCCGGCACGACTTTACCATCCCGTATAGGCCCCAACGCAAGAGCTACATTTACTACAATTATTGGAAAACAAACAGTATAATATGACTTTTTTTCAAGAGGACACAGTGTGAACCTTCTTCAACTAAACCTGAGCAGAATAGACGAAGAGAACATTCAAGAAGACACAAACCTAACCCACCTAATACCATTGAATTTGTAGGTTACAAATTCAATGCTAATACTAACCATAGGCCTATAGATTCTGTGTGCCCTAACCAATTCTCCGTAATAGTAATTCTTATAACTTCATATATTATATCAAGTTTGAAGAAAATAAAAAATGATAGTACATTATTAAAAACATCATTTCACGAAAACAAAAATAGTTCTAAAGGTGTAGCGGGATTCGACCTGGCGACCTAGGGAACCAAAAGCGACCGTGCTAAGGCACAACCACTGCGATAACATCATTACTCGACTTATTAGCCAGAATAAACAAGAATGCAAGAAAATGCGCCTTGCGTTGGGGCCTATACGGGATTGTAAAGTCGCACCCCGGTCGTGTGAATAGCCGGCCAGCGCGGGCACTTTCTAACGAGCGGATCGCTGACCACAACGAATTCGTTCGGGAGGGTTCGGCTCCTTGATTGTTGATAGCTTGTAACACGGACGGATCGTTGTGTCAATCTATGGTTGTGTCTAGGTGGCTACTTTTCTGTTACTTTTCGAACATCATATAAATGTTTTTGGCCTAGGGTTATGGGTCGGAAATATTTTTTTCTAAACCGATACTGTTTAGCGACCGATATTGAAATAAGTCTTGATAACGATTGAACATGCCTAGCCCAGGTACGAACACTCGGGCTGGGGCCAAAGAGCCGAATCCTCCCGAACGAATCCGTTAAGTGGCCGGCGACCCGCTTCACGCACACCGTTCGTTCTTGCATCCACCCGGTGTCTATTCGAAATAGTATAATGTAAGTTTTCAACAAGACCGCCGAGTAATTCTGTGATTTACATTATTAATTATTACATTGTTGAGCGTATCTCTGATGAAAAGTTGCGGAGGCAGCTTGACCGACTTTTGTACGATAGGTCTATATGTAACTTGTTTCCTAATCAACAATGGAAAAAAATTCGATAATTACACATAATTACAAATACGGTGACATTCACTATGAATGATTTCCACAAAGCCCTATGAGGGCTTAAATGTGGGTTTCAACTTGGATGATAATTTGAAATCTGTCCAACTTCGTACATATAATGACACATAACGGCAAATACAAATACAGTATTATAAAATAACGACGACTACAATACAAATACAGTAATATAAAATCACACATTCAAATTCAAATACAGTAATATATATATATATATATTATATGTATATATATATATATATATATATATATATATATATATATATATATATATATATATATATATATAATAGACTAAAAGATATACATCTAGTTCTAGACGATATTATGTTAATGTTTAATAAGTAGAATAACAACAATATATTATGTAAATCAAAACCAAGAAAAACAAATAAATATAGATGTGATTTTGAATGAAGAGCACCGAAAACCAAATACACTCTTGTTGGAAACAAAATAATCAAGAAAAACAAATAGATTTCCATGTGATTTTGTTTATTTAGGAACTATTACTACTGGAAAAAACAGACATACCCTTTAAATCATCTTTTAATTACTGGTATGTAGGCCTACTCCGTCTATGTTGGAAAGAATAAAAGTTTTAATTTCACGTTTCACTTAATATAATTTTGAAATGTTTCTCAAATTATTATTGGGCAAAGAATTGAAGAACAATGGAATCATATAACTAAGGCTTCTCTTTCCATTCTTATTTTTCCATGTAGGAAGAACGAAGTTATTGAGTAACGCAAACCGGGTGTTGGCTGAATGACAAGAATGCATTTTAAAATCTTCTGAAAAATAATAAAATGAAAGTTGGGGGGGCAAGCTCAACAATTGACACCTGCGGGGGAACAAATAAGTTAATGAAGTTAAAGCATTCTAAAACTAGCAAGTTGACACAATTCTTCTCTTTATTTTGAAGAAAACGGTCGTATAGATTGAAGGTGGATGGTTTTATTTATTTCAATATTTATATTGGGTTTTAATGACGCACTACTGATGACCATGACCTATTGGCATTGGTGAATGATTATATGAGATGATGACATGATGAGATGTAAGGTTATTTTATTTGGTGTTTTTGGGGGAAGGAGTCGGTCGTTGAAGAATCATCATAGTACCATAGAATAAAGAAATACATAGTACTGACCTGAACGACAGAGGGAAACAACAAAAAACCCCTGTCAGGATGGTCGACTATGGAGGGAATCGAACCCCGGTCTCCGGAATGCCGGATCAATGTATTAACCACTCGGCTAGACGTCTCAGTAATGTGACTGGTGAATCTTTTTCAAGTGTATTGAATATATTTTATTCTCAATTATTTGAGAAAATGTCGTTATTATTCTACAAACACATTTCGCAAATTCTATTAAGAGTATTGTATAATATTTGTTTTTCCTGTGGCACCAATCAAAAGGGTCAAAAAATTTCAGGACACAAGACAAGATAAATGCAACCGAATCTATCAGAATTAAAATCAATCAAATCATTAGTTGATATGATATGAGATCATTTCTCACGTCAACTTTTATTCAGTTCAATTCAAAAAATTGTTACAAACTTCAATCGAGTCGCATACACAAGATCTACCATGACAGAGGACCGGCTATCCAAACCTTGCGCTGATAACATTGAGCATGAGCTTGCAGAAACTCTCGATTTTGAAACAGTAATTGTCAACTTTTCCAGAATGAACAGTTCAATTATTAAATCGCGAGTTATTTTATTATCATTGATATCCTGTGTTGAGTGACGATCGCCTAACGTTCGTTAAAATTCAGTATTATGTTTTGTAAGATTTAAAACATGACTCAAACTCAAATTTAGACTTGAAAATGTCTTACAATTAATGTTCTGTGAATAGAAACATTTAAAAAACTGTTCATCATTGAAGTAGGATTCAATTTGCTATTTTTCTAATATGTATTATTTAATTCATATATTGAGAGGTTTCATCATTTCATTTATATATTTAATGAACATTAAATCAATTATTCATGTTACAATCCGTTCAACATTCTTGAAAATAATTGCTTAAAAATACACTGTATGCCGATTGCCGACTTAATTGTTTGATCTATGGTGGGTATTTATCACAAATGACGCGCTATATTTACGCTTTTAGAAGTTAGAAATAATAATTGTATTCAGTGGAGGATACAGGGAGGGGAGAGGGGAATCACCCCTCCCATGAATTAGAAGTGACAAAAAAGTATATAAAGAAAGAAAGGGGGAAGGAAAGAAATATCGTAATAGAGTATAAATTCATATTTTACATAATTGCATTGAGAATACATTCGACATAGGTCAACATACTGTATCAAAATGTCAAAACTGGCACCTAGTTGAGTTGGCAGAAATCAACAAACAACACCAAGTGTAATGATATATTTCGATTTTTGTAAATTTACAACAGTTGTAACGATGATGTTAAATGGAGAAAGGGAACTTCCAATAGCAGTCGTCCGGGAGACTGCCTAGGGCGCCAAATTCAAGGGGAGTTATCATAAAAAATTATTAATATTCTATGAATCAAATTTTATTTTATTCACATTAGTGGATGGAGTAAATGTACTTATTTATATGTCATTGTTATTAATGATGAATTAATTTAGTGTTTTATTTGCTTGAAATAGTCATTTAGCAAAATTAGCCTCGTCACACTAAAGAATCCATGTATTACAGAAATTTCGCGTAATTCCCAAAGCCTGTAGATTCAGGGTATTTTTTTACTAATCATTATCTGTACGAAATTCTAAGACCAACATGAAATTGGGTAACTTGATTTGAAATTGAATGATCCTATGAAGATAATGTGCCTGTTATGCAGGTAATTCAGAAAAGATAAGTCCTAGTTTATTCTCTTACGAGTAAACGTGAATAAATTAGTTGAATCTCTTCAATTGATACAATTCCTTTTCGACGACAGTGAAATCTATGACTCGAATCAGCGATAAAAAATGATAGGCCTATGTCGTGGATGAAGGAAGTAGGCCTTTTGTATTTATAAGTAACTGATGCAGTTGCCTCCCTAATAGCTGAAACTCAAGAGTACAACTTCCAAGCACCTTCAATATGGCCTACCCCTGCTAAAATTTCCCTCTTGCTGAGCATGTACCCATAACTTCTTTTCAAGACTACAACCACTGATCTTTCCATTGAAAACCTTGCTCTTCTACTACCTTCTGGCACAGAACAATGACAGAAGATGAACACACACGCCCTACTCGACATCTTAAGTTTAGCACCAAGCCAGCGGCAGCTTACCAACCAGCACAAGAAGGATAATTTACTATGATAAAAACAAGCTGGATGAAACATTATGAATGGGCATTTTCTTCTGCCATAAGGCCACGTTCAAAGGATAGGAAATAGCTGAAATCAAAGATCAGACTGGGAATCAAATTTCACAACCTTTATTTACAAACACCGGATTCAAATGAAATATTATTATCAAAGACTATACCTGTCCTTACCAAGTACAAACAATTAACATCAACTGCTTGATTAATTAATAATATTGACTACAAAGTTACACTGATGCAATGCAAATGTTAAGTGATGGGTAGATTTAAAATGCGACTTTCTCAAACTTGTATTCAAAGACTACCTTGAGAATTATGGCCTTGCTAATTTCAAACAAATCTTGTTACGCTTTATGCGAGTCATCCACTAGACGCTGGTAAGTTTGCACAGGAATTGCATGGACAAAAATAATTACAAAAAACATGGATTACATATATTGATAACGCTTTACAACGAATAGAAGACCTAGAAAAAAGTAACAAGTTAGTTACAGTTACTTGAGGTCATTGTCAGCATCATAAGATTATCGTTTGCTTAACGACCCCACCAAAAGATAGGTTATACGGGGGTGCGAATGAGCAGATGATTATGAAACTAGGAAGTGATGATGAGTGAAAGGACGTTTACAAAAACCAATGCCTAATGCGGGACTCGAACCCACGCCCAACGGTGCTTTCAGTTTCCGAAGCGGTGCCTTAGCTGACTGAGATACCGAGGGCAGCATCGTAAGACCATACCCTCTTGAAAAACAATCAATTATAATTTATCAACACAAAGAAGCAACCAAACATGATTAATAATACAATACTTGTTCCTTTGTGCAAGTTGAGAAAGGCACAAAAATCAACAGAGCACAAGACAATGAGTCTATACAAAATGTTGAGTGTTCCATTCTCAGTCCTACATCAGGAAACCTAAATCTAGCCTTTATTGCAGAACAATGATTTTGTATCCAGTTTTCAAGCTATTGAAACACAAATCTGGTTGGTTTACACACCTTTGCACAATCAGTTGATTTGAGCAAATAGTAATTAGCCTTGGAGATAGATGGCAGGGAGTCCAAGGGATACCTCAACAAGGAGCTAGGAATAGCTACACTGGAATACGCAATTTCCAACTCTTACTAGAAAAAGAATTTGAATGGATAGCCTTTTTTTTTAATGATAAATAATACAATGTGTCCAACTCTTACAAGCATACATTATTGTATATTTTAGCTACCTGTGATTACTTAAATAAATTCTGAACTTTCAACATAAATTTACATATTTCAGTGAATGGTGTTAGGTACCGTTTATTGGCAATACACAAAATTCAGAATTTATCAACAAAGTCTTAGAAAATGGTGTAGGCCTACTAACATGGCCTCAAAAACCAACCACACATTTTATACATCTTTTGTTGTCAAATCCCATTTATGGTACTGTCAATACATCTGCTCTCGAGAAAAAAATGCCACAGCGCATTTGAAACGTTGGGTACAAATAAATACATATAATAACATAATAACATACATAGTGACTTTTTATTGTTTGTATGGTCAATTTATAAAAGACAGGAAATATCCAAAAAACTTCATAACATGCATATGAGTCGTTAAGCCTTTCAGAGAACACACTTATATACACACACACATATATAAATATATATACATATAAATATACATATATGCGTGTATATGCGTGTATAGAGTAACTTGGAAAATAAGGAAAATAAGTATCAGAAAGGAAGGAAAAGTATTGTTAAACAAGATACATATATTTAAACCCACAACTTTGAGCAAATTGGATCTTAAATATTCAATTAGATCAGGAATCAAAGTTATTTTTTGCTGGCGTCGTAAATGGTTCTTACGTATCAAACTTTAAGAAACCAGTGATTAGTTAGTAACCACTAACCCCGTTCATACGACAACAGCTCATCGACACTGTAAATGATTGTGGGAATAGTTGGGGACATTCGCCAATTATTATAAATATATACATACATTTACCAAATATCTTTCAAACTTGATAAGACAGATTATGGGAAGAAAAACAGTATACACGGGTTTTCCAGCAAACAAATTCGTCTCCATTTAGCAAGGCTCTTAGTACTGGTGGCTTCTCTGTATTAATTCTGCATTTGCAACACAGGTCTATGGCCTTTTAGGTGCTCGATGACTCGTCAAACGGTCAGCAATACAGAAAATGCCGATTATTGCTAGCATAGACAAATTACTGCATACTGTACTTGATAGCCTTGATCATGACAAGAGTGAGTAGAAGCTTGCGTCTTAATATCATGTCATTTTGTGCGATGTATTGCAGGCATAGTCGTACAATGTTGAGGCCTACCATGTACAAAACAGTAGCCTGCAATATTTACAGTAATTCACCATTTACAAATGCTTACTGTTGCTGCTTCATCAATTTTGATTCATATAGGATATGCTAAGATAATGTAATATAAAACGTAATTGTTGCAACATACTTGTCCCACTTTTCTCCCTCAACATCAACGATAGTAAGAGAAAACTATTGGCAGACGACAAATTGACAATTAAGACAATTACACTACACACAAATAACAATTGCACTTCCACTTTGTAAGATATTATTTGGCAAATAATTGGGATACACAAATCAAAGCTTTGGTTTACGATTTCAAATATCTTTGAGATGTTTACAGCGAGTAATAATAATATATTACATCCCAATAGGCAGAAAAATCATCGCTTCGATCTTTGTACGTGTTACAGCATAGAATCGCTCGAGTGACAAATTAGTACAGATGATGACCTATACATACTGAACCTGGCTACATGTTGGCTGTCGGGCATCGTAGAATCGGTGTGCAGAGTAGATTCGGCTTCGAATTATATTTCTCTGGTTTTAGGGCTAGTATTCCCAAGCACGACTAAGACTTCGATGTCTATGGAACGTCACTAATGTATTTCAAACTGCCATTAAAAGTAGCCACTTCATGAAACCCTTACTTTGTAATATCAGGCCTCACAAACATACCAAACTGGTCATCTGTGCTTCGATTCAGCATTTTTAAACTGTTCAAATTATAAGCACAACACAGTATTTCAAATTAGGATATTCAGAAGGAGTTTTAATGTGTTATTTCTTAAATTATACCAGAGACGTTTAAACAGAGAAAAATGTATTCCTCAATGCATCCACTTACTTTTAGATCACATACATTCTACTAAAGCACAGAAAATGTAGACACAAAAAATAGGATTGCAGTAAAATTTTAAGCACCTTTTCATACATTCAAAATGATCTACAAATCATAGAAATCTTTAAATGGCTATACAAAAATTGTGTAAAACAGTTTTTCTAATAATTCAAACACATTTACATGTGTGTAGTGTGTATGTGAAATTGAACCATCTTACTTCTGCTCATTGTAGTTATTATTAATAAATTTTATATTAGGTATACCGACTTGAACCGAAAATGTTGGGATAGGACGTTTAGGAGGGTTACGGATAGGATAAAATGGTTAAGTTGTTTGGTTGAGCGGCAATCAGTTGTCGCCGCCCTCTTGAGGTTCGTCCGCGTCCCCTTGGGTGTCGGAGGTCCACAGTGTGAGGTTGTCTCGCAGGAGCTGCATGATCAGGGTAGAGTCCTTGTAGCTATCTTCGTTCAGTGTGTCCAGCTCGGCAATCGCGTCGTCGAACGCCTGACAGACAATCACAATTACCAACTACAGTACCGGTACTTTCTAGTTTATAGTCGAACCAAACAACTCAACCATTACTAGAAAAGTAGTCTAGGATATTGAAATACTATATCAAAGGTTCGTTCATAGAAATTAAAATGATGGGCATATAATTTTATCAACTACCAATTTCACCTCCAAAAATAATTGATATTGACTTTAAATTGACAGATTCAAATTTAGCTTCAGAGTAATTATGGAAATGGCTTGCTCATCCATCACGGCAACATGTTGAATGTTTGCTTTTACATTAGTCGGGCTTGGTTTCAAAAGTCGCGACGGCAACTACAAATTACCAACGAGTTAACTCTCGAGTGATTTGAAAAACAAAAGACAACAATCAATAGGGCTACCGTTTCTGTTTTACCACACATGGGTTCATAGTTATCTTACAGACATGGAAAAGCTGAAAACTAGTCCCATACAAGGTTATGAGCACAAAAGGTTGAATGACAACACATACGGTTGCGTAAGCTTGGTGTTTGGAAATCCAACTCCATTTTTTCGAAACTTGCAAGTGCTGAATTTAAAAATGACAAAAGCATAGGGCCTAGTAGGCTTATATGTCTCTTGATATAATTTTCAAGTATTAAAGATACAGGCAAGTTTGTTAAATTCTATCATTCGTTAATAATAAATAATTAAATATACAGACGATAGTTGAGTCTGGGACTAGAAATAATGGGAATATAGGCCTGCGTAAACTGCATTTTAGTTTTTTTTAGTGACAATTAGGGTTAACTGTAGGGTGAGATGTGTACAGCAATACTGTAAGTTCACAGTTCAAACCTTACAACCACAAACATCGACCACTATCTAGCATAACCTCAAAAATGCCAGGTTACACAAAGTGATGTTTAGCGAATAATGCTTTGAACACAGTATATCTGTTTTTACACTATACCTATTACCTATTACCTAGTAAACCCACGGTCTAACCCCAGGAATTCAACCCTGGCTAGGCTGTACCACAATTCAACAAGATTGTTTACATATTTAAATTTCAACTGCTTGTTTGTAGGATGTTATGATCTATATAAGACAGTGTTCAACCTATCTGCCTCCTTGATACAGTCCAAATAGTTGAGATGTATGTAGCTGTCAAATACATGTGTAATCTACTTTGACAGCAGTGCCTCGAGAATTATCGACCGTGGGTTTAACCCTACCCTGCACTGGGTTCATGTGTCTGCGACCTGAACTAGGGTTTGTACTGTATAAACACGCAACTATTTTTAACTGCGGTCAGATCACAGTTTGTACCACGGGTAAACAAGTACTGTAGAACAGCATACGTGTGTATATTCATTTCAATTGGGAAAGATCACGTTCAAACCGATCAAGTGCAAGTATGTATACAAAACCCGCGCTTACAGGGGACTTGAACCCACGCCCATCTAAATTCAGATTTCAACGTTGTGCCTTGATTCTCCGAGCCAAGCATATGGCGCTCCCAACCAACCGAGTGGTGTGTGGAAATTTGTGAGTTGTTCATCAAGCAACTCTTGGAGCAACAAACGGAGACGTTGTTCTGTTAGTTTCACTCGGATGCAGTAGATTGTCATTTAGCCAACGAGACAGATAGTGTGGAATAGGAGTTGGCCCTCAACACGAGTGGGGGGTGGGGGTGGGGGTGGGGGGCATGTGAGGCAAACTAGTGCTAGTACACTGCTGTGCACAAGCAGTGCTGGGTGGACGACTAAAATATAGACTACTTGGAAACTTGCCGAGTGGCAATTAAAACGAATCCCGTTCGTATGTTGTGGCAACTAAGAGAAAATTTGTTCAAGCTCAACTTGGCATTTCAAAATCTCTGGTTTGGTTGGGGGAAACTGTTTCTAATAATGTCACAAAATGTCCATCATTAATTGCGTCGTTCACGGTTCTGTCAACGGTTTTCAATATTCAAACAAAATTTTCTCATCAATGTCCTTCATTTTAAAAGAGCGAAAAATATACCACTTTAAATTCAAGAAGCTTGAACTGTAGAACACAAAACAGTGCCAAGAGACCGGCCAATGCACGGCGGGGCCAGTAAATAGAGTTTCAATCATTCCACTTTGCATTAATGACAATTTACAGAATCCAGTCGTAGGATGCAAACACGAGGTTAATATGTTGGAAAAACAACGTGACATTTCATGCTGTATGGACTCTTATACCTTGGGTTAAGGATACTCACATATAGTTAATCAGTATGTATTACTTGAATAACAAGGTTAGTCAACAGCAGAATTGTGTAATATTATTAGGGTTGCCAATTGATATTGAATATTTTAATCGAATTTTGATATCATCATCGATATTATCATTTTGGTTTGATATCGAAGCAATCGAAAGTGAATTGACACATCTGGTATATCTCAAGGACACTTGAACTTGACCAGGAACATCTTTCCTGAAGTATATTGGGTGCGGGCAGGTGGGGGACTATGTGACTAATCAAGTGGACTGATTCTCGTAAAGTAATATGATACCCTAACAAAGAGTCAATTGTCAAGTACTATAAACACCATGTTAAGAATACTTTGGTTGGACAATAGCGTGTTTTTCCTATGCTTAACACTGACAACCAACAGTCTCTTTATAATTGTGACCATTATGTATGGGTGTTGGTGTCAGTCATTTGTTGATGGTGGAAGTGTGAGTGTAGACACAACGCAAAGGCAGATCATCACTATGCCTCACAAGGAGATTACGGATGAATTAAATGAACATGATTCAGACCTTAAAATATCTCGATTACTTCAACTGATATTCAATATCATTTTGATTCGATATTGAATAGAATTCCTAATATTTCGATATCGTTTACGTTTTCCTAATCGCTTGGCAACCCTAAATATTATCATGTGAGGTCAGTCCACGTATGCCAACAACGTTTCTATTCACAGAAGGCTTTTAGGCCTACTTTGAGCTCTCGATCAAGGACTCGAATTCAAATGTTGATTTTATTTGCATATACATTCATTTTAGCTCACTGCAATTGATGGTAAAATATTATTTCTGAGCCACCCACCACTGACTATTGTTCAAGCATGCATGTTCCTTGTTATACATTTATGAAGGTAATGATCTGTAGCTGACGCAATGGATCCGAGTGTTCTGCAAGGAGGTGTCTACGCAAGCCGCGACATGTTCATCATTCACGTGCAAAATACAACACTAGATTCTACTGTGAGTAAGAAAGGACTAAAGGGGAACCGGTATGTCTCTCCACTCCACACGTGAGGGGCTCTGTCTTACCTGTTTCGCTAAATGACAAGCTCTGGCTGGCGAATTGATTATCTCGTAATAAAATACAGAGAAATTCAGGGCTAACCCCAATCGTATTGGGTGAGTAGGTTGCATTTTTGATTTGGCTATATCGAAAGCCTCTTGGTAAGCCTTTTGTGAATCATCGATCACAGCTGACAAAATGAAAAATAAAGTCAATAAAAAGGCACGAACTGTGTGAACAGACGGAATGTTTCGCGTGTTGCAACGGCACCGATCCCTCCTTAAAACTATAAAGGCGTAACAGAAGCACTTTGATTGTAATACAACTCCTCCATCTCACGCAGAGGCGCAATCTCCAATCAAAATACTTGTTACGTGAAAACGATACGATTAGCTGGATTACCCACAGCGGAACAAAATGATTCTGGGAAGTGGCGGCCCTGGAATGAAGCCATTGCCAAGTCACTTGAAAGCCAACCAACCTGTTTCGCCAATTGGCACGCCTTATCTGGAGAATTGAGAATTTCGTAATAGAAGACGGAGAAGTTGAGAGCAAGCCCAAGCCTGATGGGGTGGGTGGGCTGCATTTTGGCCTTGCTAATTTCAAACGCATCTTGGTATGCTTTCTGTGAGTCATCCACTACGGCTGGAAAGTTCGCAAAGGAATTGGACAAAAATAATTACTCACAAAAAACATGGATTACATATATATACAACGCTTTACAACGAATAGAAGACCTAGAAAAAAGTAATAAGTTAGTTACAGTTACTCGAGGCCATCATCATCGTACACTCCGAGACCAAGTGTGAGCAAGCCGTCTCATGGCATTGAGGCACACCTAGAACTGAGGGAACATATTCCACACATTACTGGGAACACTGTGTATAACAACCTGGCTTCAAACAAATTAATCTGCATTCATTGGACACAATATATCGGACTCTTACGCTTCAAATATAATAACATTTGTGTATTTATTATGTTGAACACACACATGTTACTGAATACTTCAATTATTAAGAAAGTCTGATAAAATAGATAATCTGATACAGATGACTTATAATATATCTGATAATTCATTTACTCTTTGTAAAACTGTTAGAGGGGAACTCAGGTGAAAATCCTATCTTCGTTAATATTGATTGTATATTTGCACATAGATAACTATCATGCTAAAACTGAAAAAAACAACAACAACAATGGACATAAATATTTGGGTTTTACCAATTTTTCAACAATGAAATTCATTTTCCGTTCTTCTCCTACATATTTTTTTCACGAAAATATTGCTCATCAAGTATTGTTTAAGGGTTCCACATATCGTTTTTTTTATATTCCTGTTATTTTCCACGATATGATTTTATTTACGATGTATTTTTTTAAATTAAATTATATATAAAATGTATTTATTATTTATTTTTGATCTCCATTGTTAGACGGAATGTCAAACAAGAACTCATAGAGGGTGCCGATATTTCGGGAACTTACTGTTTCTCGTTTCTCCTGTGGCCACCTCCGCCAGATACCTGTAGTAATCTCCCTTCATCTTCAGGTAGAAAACTTTGCTTTCAGCATTACTAGCCTTAGGGATCAAGTATTTGTCTAGCAGGCCCTGAAACAGAAACAAGAACAAGCACGTTCAACTTCTCCTACGACACGGGTAGATCGGTTGGTAGACCACGGTTCGGTTCAAGTCAATAGTGGGAGGATTTCTTATATTAGCCTGCAAAAAAATCGAAAATCGAATAAATCGATTTCTCTGTCAATCGAAACCCTAACATCGAAAATCGTTTGAAACATTCAATATCGAATGGCAACCCTAATATAAACATACTGCCAACTTGAGAAAAATAGACTTATCAAGTCAAGGAAGTCAAATTACATAAACGGCACACGGCGAGAAATAGTCGGGAGCCACATTTCGGTAGACGCTCGATCCACCGTGGCAAGCAATGAGTGAGGCTGGCAGTGGGGGACGTCGTCAATCAACAATCCCGAGACTTGCCCAATCTAGAAAAATCATAATCAGTATCCAAAACCCATTTGAAATAGTTTGTTTTCACATTAAAAAAATCCGATCTTTTTCCCTGCAAAAACGAACCTCAGTATCCCAGTGCTCTGAACAAGAACCAATCCTTTACACGACGTGACGTCAGAAAGTGGTTCGACCAGATAGAAGACGATGATCATACCTGCTTGCTTTAAACAGCTCCTAACAAAGTCACTACAATTCACCAAGATCATCCCAACGGACTACGAGCTTGTAAAACGTCAGATCCGTGTGATGTGGAGACTGGCCACAATGACAACAGCACTAGCCATCCAACTAGCTGTGTTGGACTTGATGACATTTGATGACATTCATCCACGTATCATCGTGAAACTGATTGAATTCACAAGAATAGAATGTCGTATCAATTCCAGAGCATAAAACCATCTTGGGGTGGATATAGTTTCTATTCAATTACACTGGTTTGTGAACATAGACGAAATAGTAAAAATGAATTTCTCTAGTACTGTATAAGCACGTGCATGCAACCCCTTCATTCAGAGTCCTGTCCAACCGGCTTTCTATGATTATCGCAAGTGACCAGTCGTTCTGTGTTAGTGGAAGATCGATGCTAAATGATATCATTATTATTGTTGCTCAACGACCCCACAAACAGCTAGGTTATACAGGGGTACGAATGAGCGGGTGATGATGCAAAGATGAATTGATGATAGGTGAAAGGACGTTCACAAAAACCCATGCCTTATGCGGGACTTGAATCCACGCCCAACGATCACTTCAGTCTCTGAAGCGTGCCTCAGCTGACCTCCTCTCCCCATTATGTCTCTACACCACACATTGGCTTAACCCATTTGTTGGACCGAGTCACTAATACTTTATTCAGACCATGCAAGCTTTTGACATCGGGAAGATTTCTTACATTTGCAAGAACGCTCTACTTCAATTTGGAAGGGGCATACGACAACGAGACACTTTACACACTATCTATTGAACCTTTCAGCAGAAACGCTTACACCGTATCCTGGGTCTCCAACTCAACTTGTAACAACTGCTTACGCTGACCACTCGTACAGGAAATTCAGTCTTCTACATTTTATATAGAATGGATGGATTGGAAAAGCAAAGAAAACGTTTCTGCTGATTTGCTGCTAAATTAGGGCATTAGGGAGTCACCGGCTTGTCTTTGGGTGTCCAAGTCAACACACGGTGTTATATTGGAGCTAAAGAGAGACGACTGGTTGGAGACATATTCACTCAAACCATGTAGGCCTACCTCATAGCATAACACACTTTCAGCGTAAGAATCACGTACAGCGCCTGATTTACATTAGGCACATCACGCACAATCCATTAAAATACAGATTGAACATAGAATTTGCAACAGCAATAAAACTTGAAAAACTATCTATATATTCTGCAGGATATGAGCTTATAAAAACACACAATGTAGAATAAATGAACAGGAGTTGACGTCTGTGATAGATATCCAACTATTTGTTTGTTAGAAGAAAAACTTGGTTGTCACAAAATGTGAAAAGAGACATGATTGTATCTAATCCGATTGAGAGGCTATTAGTTGAAAACACACTAGATTATTTTCACTTGAGGAATTGAGATGGATCCCGTGCATTCCTTACCAGAGTTTGCATGATTTGAAAATTTATTTTGTTGTGATATTATGTACCTAAATCTGTAACCAGATCAACATTATAGATAGGCCTACTGTTTAGAGCTTCTTGTTGATTTATTGTGCATAGAGAATCATCTTAAGGTCCGATAAGAGTACAGAAAACACAAAGGAAATTACCAAAACGTCGTAGCAAATCTCTCTCAGCTCTTTCTCAACTTTTTCTCGGTATTCTTTGGCCATTTGTTGTTTCCGCTCGGAACCTTCAGTCTTCTGTTCGATCGAGCTGATGACGCGCCACGACGACCTTCGCGCGCCAACCACGTTCTTGTACGCCACCGAGAGGAGATTACGTTCTTCGTTCGACAGTTCCACGCCCGTTTCCGTCACCGACTTCATGGCTGCAGCCATGTCGTCATAGCGCTCCGCCTGTTCTGCCAGCTTGGCTCGCTGCACCAGCTCTTCTTTATCCACAGACATTGTTGAGAAGTGGCTTAGTGATTATCTGCACAACATAGAAACAGAATGCTAAACACCATATCGACAAACATCCCTTCATGCTAACGTGGAACAAATTGGTAACGGGGTAGGCATACACACAGGAATTACTCGGTCAGTTAAAAAAAAGAACTAGCTACGTTTTTTTCGTATCGACATCATTCCTATCGAATTCTGATTTTCGTACCTCATACAGCTATGAGTTTGCAATGATACCACTTTCTGTGCTGCTCGTGGGAGGGGGAATTGCTTTTCAGACTGTCCTAGTAATTATTCTCAATGGTCAGATGTGTCCATCTTGCAACAGTCAGGTAAATTTCATCTTATTCAATAACACATCGACTTTGAATTTCTTTCCATTTCCATGCACAATTAGTTGGGTCTAGATGGCATCATCACCATCAGGCTCATCAGAGTAACATAGGTCCTCAATCTCATCTTCACAGCTGAAGATCACCAGAACAGTGGCGTAACCAGGGGGTACGTGCCCCCCTGGACGCCTTATTCGGTGTTTGTCGCCCTTTCAGATAATTTTGTTATTACACATTTCACTGGTGGAATCGACAATATTTGTGTCCCGACTAATAATGAAAATTGAGCTGCCATTCATAATTATCATTTTCCGACGTATTTATAGGTACTATTGCGTATAAGCATTTTTTTCGAGTTCCATACAGATATTAATGAAGTGATAATACAGCTTTGCAGCTGATGTTATATTGTTATTTCGTCGTATTTGCGATTCCCAATACAATGCGAGGAATTGTGAATTTACTCTGTCTCTCATCGCACAGCGGCGCCCTCAGCCGTAATCACAGCGCCCTAATGGAAGCATTTCAATTTTCACGACTTGCCAGTTGACACGAAACTTCTCTTTATTTAGAACAGAACTGTCGTGTAGATTGACGGTAAATGGTCGTTATCGGCACCCATTTGTGACATTGGCCTACTATTCATGATAACATTATATGAATCAAATTCTGTTTAATTTACATCATTGGATGGAGTAAATGTTCTTATTTATATATCGTCATTAATGATAATTGATTTGGCGTTTTATCTGCTTGGAACATTCATTTAGAAAAATTAGCCTCTTTGCTACATGAAACAATCCATGTATTCGAGAAATTTTGTGTAGTTCCCAAAACCCGTGCAATCGATTAGAAAAACCTAAAATTCTGAAAATTTTGCTGCGGGGCTAAATTCTCTCCTCCCTTGCATTCACCTTCACTATGTGCACTTAGTTTTGGGGGCTCTCAATGGAGTCCTTGCCCTGGTTGAAAAAAGGACACAGAATGACCCTGCAGTTTGATGAAAATTCCCCATGAATAGCTGTGATTGGCAAATATCAGTTGTGCACCTTTAGTTCCATAAGAAAATCTATTTTTTGTACCCTAATCGTATCTGAACACGTTGAACCATACAAAAAAAGTGTATAATTTCAAAAAATTCCCCCCGCGGGTCACAACTTCGCAGTAACACGCCGTTCACAACTGTTCTTATATGACATCCAACATTGTATTTTCGTATAAATGCAGATTTGGCAGTCTATAGGACTTGCTCTAGACTTTGCACTTACATTATAATTATTTATGCACATATTTAACAAAGATTTATGCATGGCACCCTTTCAAAATTCTTACTCCCCCGACCTAATATCCTGGCTACGCCACTGAACTAGAATCATTTCATACAGTGGCTGTTGTACTACTAGGAGACGCCATTTCGACTATTTGCAATCAATTTTCTGACTTGGCTCTTCTTCATCTATAATGTTGACAACTCAGTGAAAGGCATCTTAAGAACGCGTAGAACACCTGTCATTACACCCAAGAGGAAGATGGATTCTGTGTATTTCTAACCAGAGTTAGCATGATTTCAAAACCTCAATAGTTGCCATGTTCACTATGAATTTGTTTGAAAGCTATGTGAGGGTTGAAGGAAGCTAGCGGCTTCTAGAATAGAGCAATATTTTGTATATTTCATTTATTTGAAAGATGTTTGTTCGTCTTAAAAGCCTTTTGGGGAACGCGCATGTTCAGATGACTAGACCTAAGCAATGTTTGATGATTTACTTGTTACTGTCTATTCATATTTCAAATCTATCCTACTAATTCATTAGTAATTATTGTCGAGAAGTGTTGAACTGATTAATTCAAAATTACATCCAAAAACTATTTAATGTTCCATCTGCCACATCTAGGCCTAGTATTGTTTGTCAGCAGATTACAGTGATCCTGAATAGGCCTCTACAAATAATGTAACATCTCAAATATCACTTCATTCCTATCCAAAAGACAAGTATGAAATGTTATGGATTATTAGAATAGGCCGCAATGGAAAGTGCAACATGCTACATGCTATAAGTGCCACCAACAAGTACATTTCTGTCAATAAATAGGGGAATACCAACAGTTCCATCTTTCCTTGAAATAAGAATAAGACTAGAACTAGGACAGGAGCAATTAACATTTCAATGTGTCAAAACTCAAAATATTAGCCTAGGTCCATACATCTTTGCTCGATGTTGGTCATTTAGATAAGTACGGTAGTTTGAATATCAGCCTGCCCCTATGCTTAGATCTTTGCCTATAAGACAGAATATATGAGGTTAAGCTCAAGTTTTGACATATTTAAATATCAGCCGCTCTTGCCCTAGTTCTAGTCTCATTTCAATGTAAGATGAACTGTTGGCATCCTCTTATTTGGGTTAAGGAAGGTACTTGTTGATGGCACTTGTGGCATGTAGAATCTTGCACTTTCCATTGCGACGTATTCTAATGATTCACGTCATTTTACAGTTGTATTTTGGATAAAATTCAGTTATATTCGAGAACTGAGGTGTTCATACATTATTTGTGCACTTGTAGACACGGGTTATGAACATGGTTATGTAAGACCTACAGTGGCCGGTAGGAGCTAATAATTCTTATCAATTGAAGGAACTTCAGACAACAGCTGAACTGCTAGCCTATACATTACTTTCATGGCTTTCCACAGACGTTACAAGTGGGAAATCAAAATATGAACCCTACCTCAAGTTGTTGTTTGCTTCAAGGTAGAATATCTTGAAAATATAAACTGATTACATAAATGATAAAATAAGGTTATAGGGTGAGCCCAGCTCAAGACAATAGATGATCATTAACCAATGAATTAATATAAGAAACAGATTCTGATTGTAGGCCTTCTCCAATAGAATCAATTATTTGGTTACAAAATATTCTATTTAATAATTATTATATACACATATATATATATATATATATATATATATATATATATATATAGCCGCCCCGGTGGCTAAGTCAATTATCGCTAGCGGTAGTAACTGAAGTCACCGTTGGGCGTGGGTTCGAGTCCCGCATAAGGCATGGGTTTTTGTAAACGTCCCTTCACCTATCATCACTTCATCGTTTCATTATCACCCGCTCATTCGTACCCCCGTATAACCTAGCTGTTGGTGGGGTCGTTAAGCAGCATTAAAAAAAAATATATATATATATACTATAATATATTGGGTTCAACCTTGGATTATAGCTATATACTCATGCTAATCCCTAATGCAGACTGTCCAGAGCTAGGAAACATGTTAGTGAATTGTTGGATCTTTCTAATCCAAATTTGGATCTAATTAGGCTGACCGTAATGATTTTTCATTTTTATTTACATGCTATATCCAGGCATTGACCACTTAGTCATGGTCTATATAATTGAAGCAATTTGAAAAAATATTCAAGCCAGTACTACCCCCCCCCCCCCCCCCCCCCCAATCATCAGTTAATTGCTGTAGACTCTTTAAATTGCAGTGAAGTAGGAACAGTAGGCCTACTGGCCTCCTTGAAGTGATGTCATAAATTGCTGTAAGCCTAATAGGTAAACAACAATGTCCTTAGTTGATTTGCTGGCTCCAATCTTTCCTAGTTGCCAGTGTAAACTACAAACATGCAAATACAGTCTCCCAATGAAAGCACTCGACCCCAAGTTCACAGCTGTTTCCCATACATACAAGTTAAAAAGTATGTAGGCCCAAAACACTTTTTCCACTGAGGTTGTTTTTCAAGAATATTAATTGGTAATAATACGGAAATTCAGCATAGCGTGATGAACTACTTTTGACAATAATGCACGAGAAAGACAATCACTTCAATATAAACTCATCATTTTGCTAATAATGCCATTCTTGCCGTAGAACATCCACCACTGTGAAATTCTGTCATTACACATTAAATATATACGCCTATATGCTTCGCCTAAAAGTTGTTCGACCACGCCACACATAGGCCTATGTTTGGGTAGCAAACGTGTTTCCCCGTGATGTGATCATAAAACCTTCAGATTGAAACCCTGCGTCATACATCTATTGCAACAAACGACCCGTGTGCCTGTCCATTTTAAGGGTGAATAGCTACGCAGAATATAGGCAGTTTCAATGATTTCAAGTGTTTGTAGTGCTAGTCGCTAGCGTAGCGGTGCGTAATACGAGAGTGTCACGGCAGGAATAGAACCGGCTACAGCGGTGTTTTAGTACGCCTATACATTTCGTAATACAGAATAATAATAAAACATCGACAGATGAGAAAAAATCAACCAAAAAAGCATGAAGAGCAAAAAGTATGTTCATAATATTGAAAAGAAAAAAGTAGGAATCGAACCCTGGATCCTGGCAACTTCCATGAGGTTATATGAATCTTTGAAAGCTATCGTTCGGAGGTTTTATTCCTGTCGTGACCCTCGTCGGATGGTCCGCCACGCCACGGCACGGCACGCGGCAAGTGCTGCTGGGTGTCGTTGCAGGCGGATATCGCCTCGCTGAATGCTAAATATCGACTTCCTTCGTCAAATGTATTACTTTGAGACCCACCCAGCTGAACTTGAACTACGACCGAGCTGTCAAATTTAACATCATGGGTAAGGTTCACCCGTGAGCGGGCAAGCTCAAGAACACACCATGGTTATAGGCTTACCTACTTGGAACAAAAAAAGCACTAACAAAATATGAAACCTTTTTATCTTGTGATAATAGCGTGAAACTTTTCCGAAATGAATTAACCTGGCATTGAGAATGCCAAGATGAGTGTCCAAGTGTCTTCTTTCGAATATACTGTCCAAGTGTCGAGTCTGCAGTGCAGTGGGTAGGTCCATATTCTTTCAAACGGGGGTGAAAGGGGGTTGGTTGTAACTCGGCAGTACGCACACTCGGCTCAGCATAGAGCATCGATTGCTACAAACACTAGTGGAACCATGTCGTACACTCGCGTGCAGCAATTAGCTCACGCCGGCCTGGCGTAAACGGCTCTCATCAAGCACTTGCTAGCCACTGAGCTGTACCCAAAGACATGCATTCAATGACTTTCACCCCGCAAACAGATGCGTTATATGGTGGGGTGGGTGGGTGGGGGAGGAGTTAGCTATGACACATGATTGATGTTTACGGGACTCGAACCCACACCTGACTTGACTTCGGTTTCTAAAGCATAGCGTTAGCTGGACTATAAGGGTACTATTTTCTGATACATTTCGCCCGTTCCAAGTATGAAATCGGACGAAATCTCTCACCAATGCATATTTATTGGTACTTAACCGAGCTACCAAAGTGCGCATGGGAATCGATTTTAAGAAATATCAATTTATACATAATGCTTACATAATCGCACTTTGACACGGTTCACGAAGAAATTCGTATTTGTAAAATGATGCATTTGTTATATGCGCATGGAAACATCGATTATGATGTAGAATTATGAAGTCCTAAGACAGGGTAAATGTAATGGATGTAAATGTTATAGCTGACGGAGGTAACGAAGTGGGGTTATGTTCTGTCTTGGATGCATGTCGTGATACCAACATGGCAACAGGGAACTTGCCTATAGGCTGAATCCAGACTACTTCCATACTTACTGATTGAATCGATAAGCATTGATTTAATTACATCAAAATAATTCAAAAGAAGTCATCGTGTATGGTATCCAACGTCAGATATATTTTCAAAGGAAAAATTATAAAAAATGGTTCAACAAAAATGGAATAACATTTTATATATTCAATACGCATTCAATCATTCAAGATCATTTTTATTGATCAATCATGAGTGATATATATATATATATATATATATATATATATATATATATGTATGTATGTATATATATATGTATATTATAAAATACGTTTTTAAATCGTCATAGCTCATCATCAGTTTTTTGAATATCTTGTTCGGATTAATGCGTAACTCACTAGTTGCTTTTCATCAATTCCATTACGCATCCAGTTATCTAATGTTAGAGGAGTTTCATCCACACGGATCTTGTGAGGTACACTACGGTACGGCACGTAGGCCAGCTCTTCCTGCCAGCTATAAATAGAAGAACTACTTCTTCTTAGAAATAACGCTAGTATCATTCAATTTATGCACCACACATCAGAGTGAATCGTTTTTGAATTGGAAAAAAGTGAAAACAAAAATAATAATAATGATCACCTCAATTTGATTGATTAATGATCATTGGAAAACGGAAAAAACATAATATGAAATTTGTCTCCATCATTCGTAATCTTCGCTCTCAGAAGACCTTGCGGAGAAATTAAAGAAAGACACTACGTTTCTATCATAGGCCTATGGTAAATAAATTTGTGTGACTAGATAATTATGGGTACTGGTAGTTGTTCAAGCTCATAAAAATTCCGGGCCTCATATTACCTACTCTAGCAGAGCACCATCAAACTGACACTTTGTATCTCCATCAGCGACTTGGTCCACATGCAGAAAAGGTAGACAGGATATCACAACCCCTTATTGCATTCCAAAATGGCATAGCTGAGCAAATTTCGATGCCAAAACTTAAGGATTGAAATGTATCTCTTATCGAGTACCAGTGCCAAACTCGATCCATGATACGCTTACTTGCATAATATAATAGGTAGTAATGCTGTGTTGATCAACACCACACCTGATTACACGATAACCCTGCAGAAGAAACCGACTTGAACCGCGTTCCCGCCGAAATGACCCAGCTCATTAGAGGATTTTTTTAAAGATTTTATTGTATTTACATCACGAAAAAATTAATAAAATATCGCTTTGTTTTTATGTAACCTTTGGGTTTGTGATGAGACTTTACTGTGCCACGCGTGTGGTGGGTTTGAGGAGGGTGCGGTGCGGTGGGGTGGGGGTGGGGGGTGCTGCTTGGATTTCTCAAGAAAATATTGAAAACACTTTACAATATTAACATATAGACAGGGTTATCTTCTTACTTTCTGGTTAATAGCTGCCATTTGGTAAAAGGTTATTACTATACATAAAGTATGCCAATATCGAGGGTTATTCATTAGACCCTAATGTCAGATGTGTCTGTCTCCCAATGTCTTTGATGAGGTACACGACGATTCTCAGGGAAGGGTAGTTTACAACTACTTACAGTTGTAGCACGATGTAGCAACAGAATAACACAACCTTGATTGGTGAAGCCTGGTGACTTACGAGCCGACAAAGTGGATCATACGGAACTGACAGATACATATATGTATAAATATATATATACACACAATATACATATATACATATAATATATATATATACACACATACATACATATATACACATATATATATACACAAGGGACTGAGATCTTCATGTATAAAAGTCCCGGTACGGTTATGAACTGAACTCCATAAAGGTCCCGGCTACGGAGCAAATTTTATAAAGGTCCTGGTTTCGGTCACGGTCTCGAACTGTAATTAACAACGGTCCCGGTTATGAAGTAAATTTCATGAAGGTCCCGGTTATGATTATGTAGCAAATTTGGTAAAGGTACCGGTTATGATTACTGTTATACAGTAAATTCATAAAGGTTCCGGTTATGGAGCAAAATTTTTGAAGGTCCCGGTTACGGGATCAATGATTGGGCTAATATCCCATATTTGTCACCGCAGTTGACCTAATCACTATTCAAAGCGTCGACATTACCTTAACTTGTACTAATTTTCGTAATTACTTTATAGAAAAAAACCTTGAAATAGTGATTTTATAATATTGTTTCTCAACTACCCCTCCTATGTCATAAAGCTCGGCCCAAAAATCTTGACACACACATATATATATATATATATATATATATATATATATATATATATATATATATATATATATACTCACACCGTATATATATGTATACACACACAACATATTTTGTTATATCATGGTACTGTATCAATACATATTTCCTAGCGATGAATAGGCCTAATCAAATTAATATACTGAATCATGTTTTACAAGTACCCTATAAGTTCCAAGTAACTTTACTTGTATAGTAATTTCAAGTTAATTCCAAAGTGAAAAGTAATAATAATATAATATATTTCCAATATAATTATACTATGAATATATAAGTGATATATCTGCAATATATTAGTCATGTGACAGATATCAAATCATCATTAGTGTGCCTTATAATCCAATATAAATGAATGATGAAAAAAAATGTCATTCTATTGCCAATTGACCTATAGTTGTTATGAAAAAGCATCAGGCATCATTAGCTATTTTTAAATCGTAATATATATTTACATGGGCAATAATAACTTCCATGTTGGCTGCCCCTGACAAAATTAAAACAATAAAACACTCAAATGAAAACGAACTGTGGGGAAAAATAAGCATTTTTTTCTTTGAACAGTTATAATATTGCACATAGGCTCAATTGAATTTTCGACACGATGTATGGTCCAAGTTTTAGATGAGATGCTGGGGTGAAGGTCGTTTGGTCTCAGGATGCTCTGTGACACCACCAACCATGGCAATGTCATTCACGGTTGACTTGGTCAGAGGACATCACAACCCTCACACCAGATTTCAACGAAAAATAGCGATATTTATTTCCCTTATCTTGGAAGAAACTAGAAACCATCACCACAATTTCAGAAATTACAATCAATTTATTTGCGCTCCGCGACACAGCTCTTTTTTCTGAATCGTGACGTTACATTACTCGATTCTGTTCGTTTTTCTACACAGAATCAGTGATGCCTACTTCACGACTCGTGGTCTCTGGAGTACAAAAAAATTAATAATAATTTCTAAAAGTGATTATCTGATAATCAGTGATGATTTCTAAATGATTTCTAGTTTTTCCGAAATTGGGGAAATAAATATTGTCATTGTTAATTGAAATCTAGTTTCGGGGATGTGATGTCCTTTAAATAAAGGGTGAGATATGTGGAAAGGGCGGGAATAGGTAGGCTAATGTAAAAAAATCCCTCGCTTTGGAATATCGGGTATTGAAATTGTACACGGTACAGGCCTGTGTATTTACCGGATAGAGTAGATGCAGGCACAGATGCAAGTTGATATTTTCTATGGTCCTACCTTGAATATGGCAAATTTCGTGGCAATTGACGAGCTGCTATAGGCATAGCAGCTGGGGTCACATGACGTAGCAAGATGGTGGACAACTGCTGTCATTGACATCGTACTAGTATTGGTAACCATATGAATACTGTGTAGCGTTATGGAATTTAGTTAGCCATAGCCGAAGGGTACTCTTCACTCCGACAAACATATTTCAAATAAATTAAAGGACATCACAACCCTGAAACTAGATTTTGAAGAATAGTGATGTTATTTATTTTCACAATTTTAGGGAAAACTAGAAATCATTATCTCAATTTCCAAAAATTAAAATGAATGCATTTGTCCTCGTGAATCTGACTATCTTTCTGAATGGTGATGTACACATTACTCGATTCTGTTCATGTTTCTATACAGAATCGGTAACATCTACGTCATGATCAAGTGTCTCTGGAGGACAAAAATATTGATTATAATTTCTTAAATTGAGATATCTAGTTTTCACTAAAATTATGGAAATACAGATTTTGTCATTATTCATTAAAATCTAGTTTCAGAGTTGTGATGTCCTTTAAATATACAAAATGTTGCCCTATTTGAAAAGCTGAGCACTGGCTCCCTTCAACCCTCACATAACTTTCAAACATATTCATAGTGAACGTACGACAACTATTGAGGTTATCAAATCATTCAAACTCTGGTACGAAATGCACAGAATCCATCTTCCTGTTAGGTGTAACGACAGCTGTTCTGCACGCTCCTTGATTTGATTTCGACACGAAGATCAAACAACGCGAATGGTCCCACTTTGCGTCTTCAATTGACCAACAATTCAACTTGAAGAGTAGGCCCTAATCATTTGTATCCTTACCTAAAGTCATCATACGATAACAATGGATCAAATGCTCCACTACACTCTATCTCGAACGCAACCAAATTTGTTCTTATTACTTCAGAAAACAAAAATTAATTGGAGAGAAAATATGTCATAAAATGTTTAGAAGCAACTAGCAGGTTTTTGTGTCGAGATGAAAATTGACTACCGTATTCAAAGGAGTAACTAGAGCATCCCCACAAACATGAAAAAAAACGCCAATTAAACCGGAGCTAGGTCAATGTTTTATTATTTCCAAGTCCAAGTTTGACGTAAAATGTATACAATACCAATCAAGTATTTACTGTACTGTTCCAATGACTTTGTATTCTATAATTCCGGGATGCCAATAAGATGTAGTAATAGCACGGTACTGATGTGTCGCAGAGCTCTTCGGGTTGTCTAAACAGGCGATAGCGTTAACGAGAGGCTCCCGGGACACTGGACCATGTTGGAATATTAGATGTAGCAGTCATACGTTGAAAAGTGCTTTGAAATATTCAATTCATTTTGTGTTGGAATCACTGATAGTGTCAATAACGGTATGGAAATGGTCCAGTGACGGAGACCAGGGGCGGACTGGCGCCGTCCCCCCCAAACAGTTATGTAGCTATTGTGAGGTGGGAGTAAACAGGTTGGGTACTGAATCAATATGTTGTATTATTTAGAAAATGTTATACAATTTATTCTGTGTACTGGTAACTGCGAAATGAAGTATATAAATTAATACTATGCATATTCCCAAATCACGTCTTGTGGATTTATTTTTAAAATGTTAATCTAGGACTATTGCTCAACTGTACAAGTTTAGCAAAAATTAATTTTTCTCTCCCTCCAGGTTCGAATTTTCAATTCATGTGCAGTCCCTCTTCTCCCAGTCTGTCACTGCTAATACGTCCTTATGGCAAGGAATTCAACGCAAGTCATACATTACTTAGGTCGGTCATTTGCAATTTAATAACGATACTTGGTAAAAAAGTTTGGATGTTGGATAAATGTTCAAAATTAGAAAGTTCCCCACAATTTCTGACGGGTATACCGGTACTTGCATATTCCATAGAAATGAGCAAATATTAATACAGCCTTCTGTAAATTGCTCTTAGCAGAAAGTAGTTTTTTAGATGGATGGTAGGCCTATATTATAGACCGAATATGACGAGTGATGTAGAAATACCACCATTTCAATATTTAATAAATGACAATAATTCCAAATTAAAATTTATAAATTCTAATATCCACATACATTTGTGATTACTAAATGGTGTATTATCGGGCACGAAGAAAATTGGTGTACTTCTAATTGAGTTTGCTGGAATATTCGGAATTGACAGAAGAAACACAAATAGGCATAGTCGCAAATAATGCGAAAAAACCCACTGACACAAGAACCCATTTTCGATTAGTAAGGTCAGGGGGCCAAAAAGGTGTTTCTGAATGAACGGTGATTACCAATCTTATTCGGTTAAGTAGGAGGATATTGAAGAATGGACCAAAGATTTCTCCCATATTTGACCCAGTAAATCTTTTTCTATACTGTGTCAGTAGTCTATAATCGCAACACACCCACTGCTGAATGAATCTTCATTTAGCTGAATGATTATGTTTGTTTCTTATTCTCAATTGTGAATACAGTGAAACCTCTATGCATCGTTCCCGGATCCATCGTTTTCCTGGTTGTATCATTCATTTTTTCTCACCCCACTCCCATTACAATCAATGTTAAATTTTCCTGGATGGATGGTTTTATTTTCCTGGTCCCCTGGAAAAACGATGCATAGAAGTTTCACTGTAGTATCATGAACGTGCTATTTGGTTATTTTTCTTGAAAAAAGTAACCGACCCTTTTGCCAATGTCTCGTGTCCCACACCCAGGCACAATTTGAAAAATCGTGCTCATTTTGGGCATATTTCTTTACATTTGGTAGACGTCCACACATGCTTATTGATGTAATTGCAATAGCCCTGGATACAAGTTGAAGTTTGGGTTATTTTTTGCGAGTTATTACATTCCAACTACAAGCACACTACGATCGAATGCATATATTTTACGATTCGATTTCATCAAACAACAAACAATATCATAAAAATCCTGATTCTAATGGGGTGACCATCTTGAATGTTTGTATCTCAATTTGTTTCATTGGTTCATTTGGTTTCATCATGGTTATATTCACTAACTATGAAATTAATCTCAGTAAAAAATTTGAGAATACAAAAAATCCCATTCAAAAGACTAACATTTGATATTCTGATAATTATAAAAATGCTTGGCTAGGGCCAGTTTTATTTATAGTGGAGTTGTTCCACTAGATATGATCCTTTAGGGAAATCCTCGAATGGACGTGGAAAATTGCAGTGAAACGACAGTACGAACGTAGCAAAACATATTCGCGGGTGACCGGCTCATTTTTATATTCATTACGCCAGCAGCCCACCGGGCATTCCAAATTGGAAGACATTGAATGGAATGACCCAACCCTACACCAACTTAGCCTTGATCTGGAACAATTAAACACCAGACTACTATAGGCCTACCTTCACACACCAGAACTTCATCAAATACCCGTACCTGATCTGCACGCCCATTTTCTACCACTAACGCCAATAGATCCTAGTGTATCCTTAAACCCCATATAGAATGAATACCAAAAGTACCAGAAGGTGTGAATCAAAAGTGTTATGTACGCCTACTTTTTCAGCAAGATTCGATTGACCATTTGCATGAAGCTTCACTCACGACACACCCACTACTACACCACTGCTTTTGACAAGTGGAAAGGTCAGACAATTCTTCATAGACTCATTCCTGTACGCCTACCTAGTGACTGCCGGAATTATCCCACTTAACCCAACTGTCATATCTTATTCTTTTGATTCAATTCAATATATATCTAGTTGCAAGAAATGACAATCCAGTACATTCACTGCCAGTGTCAAAACCAAAATCCAACTCTGTAACTGCCATTGCGCTTATTATTGACTGAATAAGAATACAATAGAACCTCTTTTAGTAAGTTTCTCTAGTAGATATACTTATATATGTCAACACACACACACAGATATATATATATATATATATATATATACATATAAATATATATAAATATATACATACATATACATATAAATATATATATATATATATATACATATACATATATATATATATAAATATATATAATAGCAGTGACTGTGGCTCAGTCAGCGAACGAGTACTGCGTTAGGAACCGAAGTCAGGTCGGGCGTGGGTTCCGAGTCCCGCATAAGGCAAGGGTTTTTGTAAACGTCCTTTCACCTATCATCACTTCGTTTCAAGATCACCCGCTCATTTGTACACCCGTATAGCCTAGCTGTTGACGGGGTTGTTAAGCAACAATAAAATAAATGAATATATAAATAAAGGTATAAAGGCCAGAGGAAAATTGCCATGATTGTATATTATTTTCAAGGGTATTGTAATGATATGAATATTTTGATTGTTATTCTTCCGGAGTGATGAGAAAATTGAAAAATGTTCACCTTACCAAATTAACACATTGTACGGTTATTTGGAATCTTTTTCAGGGAACTAGACTAAAAAGATTCACCAAAATGAAAAACTTACTGAATAAACTATTCAACATGAGGCAATATATGCATGAGATCAAAAAATAAAACATACCAAGATGATAGATGTATTGAAGAGAAACTTAGGCCCACTATAGAGGTGCTAGCGTATGCTTATCCAGTCAATTAATAAGTGCAATGGTGGTAACAGAGTTGGATTTTGGTTTTGACACTGGCAGTAATCTTCACGGTCATCCCTTACAACTGGCAGTAAATAAACTGCAAGTAGCTAGTATTCAAGACCAGAATCGTCGAAGATATTAATTAAATCAATACAAATCATAGCAAATCTGTCATTGCGAGTTATTAATCAACACTAGTGGTCGATATTTTGCCTCGGTATCGGCATGAGTCGGAGCAGAGCGGACTTCTTGTGAGGAGACGGCGAAACACTACAATCCATCATCGGAACGTCTTTCGACAGAAATATGGAATCGATCAAATCCTACTACGTAACACCTCATACTGCCAGATTGACCAGAATATGTATAGTCTCAACGTAAGGTTGGATTAATGTAGGCCTATTATGTTGTAAATGTTAGTCCATGTGAGCTGCATACCTATTAGTATAAGATAGAATAAGTCGAGAAGGTCACACGAACATTTTGTGTCACACAAATTGTTTTCAAAAATTCAATCTTTCAAATCTTTCCGGCAGGTCTCATAATTTCTGGAAACTATACACGGTATCTGCGGGGACCAACATACACCGTAACATCAACGTATTCCATTTATAAACAATCGTAATGACTCTTCTGATTGTGAAATTCACTACATAAGTAGAAACGATTATAGGTGGTTATTGCCTGTGACCTCACGACTCCCAGAACTGCTTTACTACTTCAGCGCATGCTGTACACCGTTGTTATGAACAAGAGAATAGTGTTGATTTGATTATTTCCATCATCAAATAATGCCAGTAATTGCAACATCAATTATTCAAAGCAGCTGGTTAATGGTAAGCAAATAACTAACAGCTCCCAAATTTCATTTGCAAATAGTTGATTTATTACCACATACTTGTATGGATTAATTAGTCCTCTGCTCAGCTCTATATTATACAGTATTGTAATTATTTCTGATGATTGAGGGACAACGACTTCTGTAGACACATTTCTACCATTCAGCATTTATCACTACTGGCACACTAGACTCAAGTTCACAACAATGCAAAAACTGCAATGTTTGTCTACACATAAACTGTATGCCTATGCCTACTACAACTGGACTTATATTCTCATAGGCCTATTGAGAATGTTGACTAGGAGGTGCAGTACCATCAATTTGTTATTGAATAATTATTCTGTTCAAATACTAATACAACGTACCGGTAATTATATTTGTATGTTTTATGTAAGTGTTTTAAATATATGTTTATTGACAATAAATGGAGAGCAGTAATGGGGGCTAGACCTATGTAAAGGATTATGGTAGGGCTACAGCAATAGCCAAAATATAATCAAGTATAGACCTACATCCATCCACTTGAGAAAATCATTTATTAATAGAAGAAAAACAAATATCACCGATATATTTGAATAGCAAAGGTACTGTTAATATACCATGATTTTTAGAATGAGGTAAAGAATAAGAAATGAAACTACATGTTAAGAAAGCTGTTGCTACATCCCCAAAGTTGTACAGCGAGATTATGTACGCCCAATAAGCGTCAAATAGGTAATGTAATTAATTGGTATAAATGATATTCTCAATTGGATGAAACCGGAGCACAGCTGTTTCCAAAATAAAAATCAATCTCACTTCACACAGCGGGATATTTAAAATGCAAGACCTGTCATGAAGTGGATTGTGTCAGCTGAAGGCAAATAACTCTCATTCTAATCATCATTCATTTTGTAAAACTGAATTTGTTATATGAATGTGAAACATGTCTGAAATTCATGTCACGCTATAACTTGATTTAATCCTCACTTTGGCTTTGGCTGCATAAAACATGTCCCAACTGTTGACCACATATTTGTTCAACTATATAGGTCTATAGGCCTTCGCCTGGATTCGCTAAATTAGGATCGCAGATTTGTTTCGAAACTGTCCTCCCACGTTTGAGCAATTGTCAACCCCGAATCAACTGTGGATCACATCGTAATTACTCGACATCTAGCAGCACTGTGCTCCTCTTTCAAGCGAAGTTATAGTAGTAGGGTCCGCAAAATGACCTCGCTGGCGCTGGCAAACCCTTACACTAGTAGTACGCTACTGGCCCACAACACTTCACTTCCGTTTTCAACATGAGACGTTGAAAAGCACACAAACTACGCTCAAGTACAATGCAAGGGTAGGCCTATACGTACAGCCTATGGGCAAACTATCTCTCCTACTTTTCAATATCCACTTAGGCCTACATGTACAGGCAAACTGTTAGGGATGGCAGTCTTCCACTCTGTTTTACCCTCATTATTTACAGTTTCACCATAAAATGTATTTATGGAGAGAACTGGTAGAGACGTAGAAATTCAAATGTTTTGACCGCTAGGCCCTACCTAATAATTGCCAAGGTGGACCAAGATCGGAATTCATTAGA